>RJVU01053528.1:1327554-1351787 GCA_003731715.1 Anabarilius grahami | reverse complement strand
TACAGAAATCCATGGGTGTTTTAAATGTCCCTCACAAGCCTTCCCGAACCGACCATAAACTTAGAAATTACAGCCATGCAGCAGGTTTTAAAATACATTTCACACAGTAATCTAATTGTTAATTTGAGCAATTTCTGGATTTTTTTGGATTTCTCTATGGGACACAAAAAACTTTATGACAGAGATGCCGAAGATGTGCTGATCCAACTGAAATGGGGCACAGAGAGAAAATGAGTAGCTCCGAAAAGACTGGCGCCGAAGTTGGACATAGCTGTCTGAAAATCTGAAAGTACAAGTGCAGACGGGTAGAAACGACACAAGAGTTTACCCCTCCTTTGCTCCAGGAGTCAGTAGCTACACCCTAAAACATGCTGCTGTGAAGAAGAAAGGACATCATGCTTCTTTTAATTAATTATAGAAGCCATTCAACCATACAATTGTGTCCCTTATAAACATATAAGTAAAAACTGTCTCTAAAGGTGACAGTCACATTTAGTGTTGTCTGATTAAATTTAGCGAGTCATTCAATTTCAAGTGAGCGTGAAATATTTCCCCATGCAGATTTCGCAATGGGTTCAAGTTGGTCAGACTGCACCGACCAATAGAAAGCTGTTTAGTTTGAAAGTGACTTCGGTGTAAGCTGTGCTTCATACATTGCTACACAATTGATAATGCACCTTTTTTTTCCTACAAAAACATTTTTTGCAGAAATGTCTCTAATGTGACTGCACCTCCTTACCAGTGAATAATTAATGCTAACTTTTAATTTGTGTTAATACAGATGTGTTTTTCAAATATGAATACATTCATAGACATACTATAAGACATCACACATGTTGGCATTGTCCTTTGACCCATATGTTCTTTGACCTATGATGTAACAACAAACACAAAAACAATTTACTTCAGTGTTGATTAACAAGTAACTTTAGCCACACGGATAACCGCCTATAACAAGAGCCACTCAGTGCTTTCAGTAGGTCACCTGGGTGTTGTTAACTTACCATGTTTCAAGAGTACTGCAAATAAGACCCATTTTCAGTTAGTAATCATTGTGAACTTTTTTTGTGAGTGGAGCTTAGGTGAAGGCAGAACGATTCCCCTGACCAGCATTTTGCTGTTTCACAGTCTTGAGTATCACAGGTTAGATTTTTTTTGACAATGTATGACCATCCTAAAATGTTGTGCATCAACTCTGTTGCTCTGGTAATAATTCCATAAATTAGCAGAAAACTTTGTTACAATGACATTGTTTTTCTTTGTCATGTTTTGAGTTTGTTTTAGATCTGTTTTCTTGTTCTGTTCATATCTTAGTTTCTAGGTTTGTTTTCAATCTGGGGTGTGTTTCCCGAACGACATAACTTGCTGCTTCTCTACCATCATCAAAAGATTCAGAGAAACTGGAGAAATCTCTGTGCGTAAGGGACAAGGCCGAAGACCTTTATTGGATGCCCATGATCTTCGGGCCCTCAGACGACACTGCATCACTCATCGGCATGATTGTGTCAATGACATTACTAAATGGGCCCAGGAATACTTTCAGAAACCACTGTCGGTAAACACAATCCGCTGTGCCATCTGCAGATGCCAACTAAAGCTCTATCATGCAAAAAAGAAGCCATATGTGAACATGGTCCAGAAGTGCCGTTGTGTCCTGTGGGCCAAGGATCATTTAAAATGGTTTCAAAGTGGAAAACTGTTCTATGGTCAGACGAGTCCAAATTTGACATTCTTGTTGGAAATCACGGACGCCATGTCCTCCAGGCTAAAGAGGAGGGAGACCTTCCAGTGTGTTATCAGTGTTCATTTCAAAAGCCAGCATCTCTGATGGGATGGGGGTGCATAAATGCATACAGTATGGGCAAGGCCTTGTGTATTTCAGCAGGACAATGCAAAACCACATACTGCAACTATTACAACAACATGGCTTCATCGTAGAAGAGTCCGGGTGCTGAATTGGAGAACTATAGAGAACATTTGGGGCATCATTAAACGAAAAATATGTCAAAGACGACCACAAACTCTTCAGCAGCTGGAAACCTATATCAGGCAAAAATGGGACCAAATTCCAACACCAGAAACTCCAGAAACTCAAAACCTCGATGCCCAGACGTCTTCAAACTGTTTTGAAAAGAAGAGGACATGCTACACCATGGTAAACATGCCCCCATCCCAACTATTTTGAGACCTGTAGCAGGCATCAAATTTGAAATGAGCTCATTTTGTGCATAAAATTGTAAAATTTCTCTGTTTAAACATGTATGTTATTTATATTCTATTGTAAATAAAATATCGGCTCATGTGATTTGAAAGTCTTTTAGTTTTCATTTTATTCAAATTTTAAAAATGTCCCAACCTTTCCGGAGTTTGGGTTGTACTTGAATGAATGAATGAATGAATGAATGAATGAGGCATTTATATAGTGCTTTCCTATGTACAACTGTACACCCAAAGCGCTTTACAATCATATCAGGGGTCTCTCCTCATCCACCACCAGTGTGCAGCATCCACTTGGATGATACTTGAGAGTTTATTCCTGAGTGTTTTGTTTCTTTATGTTCTTGGAAAATAAAGTTTAGCTGGTGCAAGTAGATCCTATTTCTTCTCGTATCTGCAACCTAGCCTTGACACTTTTCAAGGACAACTTCACTTTATCTTATGTGTTGTTCTGTTTATCAGTAGGCCAATCTTAAAAGGTCAGTCCTGTTACTAAGATTTTGTATTGGAAAGAACTGATTATAGAACAGTGGATATTTGTAGAAATGTCCGCATTTTATTTTTCTAAGAATCATTTTGTTTCACAATCTTGAGTATCACACAGGGTTAGATTTTATTTGACAACGTATGTGCATCCTAAAATGAACTGTTAATTTGGTAATTATTCCATAAATTAGCAGAACATTTTGTTACAATGACATTGTTTCTCTTCAAGGACAACTACACTTTATCTTATGTGTTGTTCTGTTTATCAGTAAGGTCCATCTTAAAAGGTCAATCAGGTTACTAAGATTTTGTTTTGTAAAAAGTTGATGATGAAAGTGTAAATGTCAGCTTTATTTGGTTTTGATTTGTAATTCAAATTAGCTTGAATTTATTAAGACTATCTGTTTAAACCTTCATACATATATACAGTAAACTCAAAATGTCCTTATCAAACTAGAATATAAAAGAATGAAGAAATATATATACTATGTATTTAGAGAGAAGAGAGGATCTTAAAATTCATGGGAAGAAGAGTGGGCAATTGGCTCAGTAATAATTTATTATTAATAATATATTTATTCATATGTTTATTCAGATGCAGGGTATGAACAGACTGCTGTAAACTGCCAATGTTGATGTCATAAATACTCATAACAATTAGATCAGCGTCTGTTATTTGGCCTATGTGGCCATGTTGTTGAACCTTTCGCATGACACGAAGCTTGATGTGACAGTGGCACCAGGGTTTGTTATATAGTAACTTTCAGGTCATTGACTTCATTAGATGTTTGTAAAGGGTGTAACTCAATCTCAACCATGTGGCTCATAGCATTCTGTGCCTCAGGAAGTCAGAAATCACCTGAGCAGGTAGAGGCGGCACTTTACAAAAAGACGGCCAATAAAATCAAGGCCTCCAGTTTGTTTACATTCTATCAGCGTACGTGTAAGAGAGGTGTGTTCAGACAGGCCCACCGCCAGCCTCCAAGCATTGCTTACATAGTCCATGTGATCAGAGTTGTCTTGGGTAAGTGATTGGTCTGGTTTGTAGGTGTTATCTTTGGCACTGTTGGACTGCATGAATGGGCTGTGGAATGTGTATTCTAGAGGAGGTGGAGCATTTGCTGTCATTCACTCCACAATATCTTCCAGGCAGCCTCAACAGGTCATCTCGTGATATGCAATAAAAGTAGACTTCTCCAAATCTCCACATAATAAGAGAGATCAGGTTAATGGTTTGATTGCTATGTGTTTGATATGTTGACCTGAATTAATTTCTATTATTTCCAAGCAATTGAGTTGTTGCAGTGGAAATCCCCTGTGTTTCCTGAGATGTTGTTTCCTGATGCTTTGCTCTGGAATGCATTTGGCAGGTCTGGACTTGTCCAACTGTCACCTTTTTTTATATATATATATTTCTGGCATTAGATCTGTCCACAGCAAAACACACACAAGCACACATACTCACACAAATCTAACATTCTTTATAAATGATTATCATACTGAAACCAGTATAATATGTCTCAGTCATGCAATGACCAAATTCTTGGGATTCATTTGGTTTTTTATTTTATTTTTCCTACTGGATTATTATTATTATTTGTGGAAAGGCTGCATTGAACTTACTGCAAACCCCTATGTATAGTTATAATTACTTAAACACAAACAGATAACACAATTAGTGTATATTATGTAATTTATAAAATATGTGATTGTACTTTTGAGATTTAATTGAACTGAGTAAACTCAACAAGGTAAGTTTTAGACTACACTGAAGAAAATTTGGAGTAGGATTTATTGCTAGTAAATTTCACAAATACTTGCAAAGAAATGGCATATAACACACTGAATTGAGAATAAAATTAAGTAGAAGTTACTACAATAATCGCATAAACGATTGGCCCTCTGGCTTGTCAATCACTTCCATTACGTTCCTTGTGAGAGACGTGCACAGATTGCAGTGATTGACAAGCCAGAGGGCCAATCGTTTATGCGATGATCACACAAACGATTGGCTGATGTTTTTAAGGCCCTACCTCGTGCACAGATGCTGTATATTGATATTATTCCTTTCAGTGCACCTAATAAATAGTCTTTTATCAGTTAGTTAAGACAGTTTCAAGTAATATTGCAAAAATGTATAAAACAAAACATCCTCTATAGCACCTTTAATAAGTGTACATGTTGATCTTGATCATTCTTGATCATTTCAAATAAATTTTCTTATTGCAGTTGCAACTGCTTTGTACAGATTTTGTTCTTTTTTTACAACAGGTTCAGGTCTTATTATATAAAACCACAACATATGCAAACAGTGTATCAGGAATATGCTTGCTCATTGAAACAACTTACAGAACAATTTTTTCTAATAACTGCTTGTTTCTGTCCCAACCACAGTCTCCACTCATGACCACAACACTAACCCTCAAAATAACCCCTTTCTAAATCTCAACTTAACAGTTAGTTTAAACACTAACAGCACTAACACTGTCACTTTCCCAGAAACACATACAAAATGGTTTTAGTTTTTTCTCTTCTCATCCAGTTTATTGCAAAGCAAGATGGGAGCTGAAAATCCTCCACCAGATTTCATATTTATCTGTTTAGCCAATTCAATTAAAATTGAAATCTGCATCTAAGCTGTGAAATGGTTAAGTTCTCTAATTGTGATAACCACATAAGATGAACTTTATTACATATGTTTTTGATCAATGTCACAAATATGCTGTGTAGTGTAATCCACAAACGAACAAGACAATATATATATATGTAGACAGTGAAAACGAAACCAAAACAGAACATGGCCATTATAGTACCTCCCCCTCCCAGAAGATGAGTTCTTACACCATAACAAGTTCAACTGAGGAAAGAGGGAGGGGGTTCTGAAAGTGTATGAAGAGCTGGAGATGGACTGGAAATCAGAGAAGCAGTCAGAGACTGACCCTGCGAAGAGCCATCCGGATGAAGGCCCATGGCGGAAATGAACGAGGGAGATGCCAGGATGGAGCTAGAAACCCAATCGACAGAGGTGGAGACAGGAGAGGTGGAGACCCAGTCAGAACCAAGGAGGCACAGAGACCGGGTGACACCAGAGGACCAAGAGGCACAGGGGTCAAGGTGTAGCCAGGTGCTCCAGAGGTGGAGCCGGTAGGAAGTGAGGACTGAGAAGGAGCTGGAGGAGAGGAGGAGCCCAACGGAGCCAAAGGGGTGGAGAGATGAGGAATAGCTGGAGCCCCGGAAGTCCATGGTATAGGTAGAGCGACGACCGACCAAGGCAGGGCCAGAGGGACAAGGGAGCCTGGTGGAGCCGGAAAGACAATGGTCCCAGGTGGAGGTGAGGGAGGAAGAGGGAGAGGGTGGCAAGCTATTTCAAATAAGTGGACCCACTGTAGGATGCTAGTTCGGACCGATTTCGGGCACAAACAAAAGGCTAGCATGGTACCCCATGGGGAATCCGTTTACGGGAATGTGTTGTGTTGCATTGCGCCTGAGTAAGTTCTTATGATCGGTTCAAATGGCAAAAGGGACCTCCGCGCCCTCTAACCAGTGGTGCCAGTCCTCCAACACCAACTTAACAGCCAGGCAACTCCTTATTCCCGACGTCGTAATTCCATTAAGAGGGGGTTAAACGATTATTTAAAAAAAGCACAGGGATGTATTCTGTCGTCCGAAGGTGATTTCTGAGACAAAATTGCCCCCGCTCCCACCTCTGATGCATCTGACGAGACAGATAGGGAGTAGCAAGGATGGGAAATGAAACATACAGCCTGGGCCTACAGCAACCAACAGAAACATTTTCGAGTGGTGAGCTCAGTCAGAGGAAGGGCGACCTGGCTAAAAAAATTTAAAATTGGCGAACCCCAGAAATTGCTGGACCGCACTTTGACTATCTGGGGTAGGACAATCAGGTGAAAGAATAAATCCCAGGAACGGAACCAACCATGCGTGAAACTCGCACTTCTCCACCTTAGCGAACAAGCGATTCTCAAGCAGCACCTAGAGCACTCATCTGACATGCAGATCAGGATGTTATTGAGGTAAACAAATACAAACCGGTCAACCATGTCTCTGAGCACGTCATTGACGAGTGCTTCCATTCGTCCCCCTCCCTAATCCAAACTAGGTGATAAGCATTGCGGAGGTCCAACTTCATAAAAATTGTCCCTTGCAAGAGCTTGAATGCCGATGACATCAACGGCAAAGGATAGCGATTCGTCACTGTGATGTCATTCAAGCCCCAATAATCTATACAGGTGGGCAACGATCCATCTTTCTTCTCCACGAAGAAGAACCTAGGGGTCCTACGGGTCGTTCCATCTCATTTCGGAATGTTAAGAACATTGATTTATCAGCTCTCTCTAATGGACTCAATAATTTCCTCATGAGAGATGTATTTTCTACTCCAGATAACTTAGTTTCCCACTATAATGAGGGACTGCATAGTGTGTTTGATAAGCTTGCACCTCTAAAAACTCAGACTGTTTTCTCATTCTGCACCTTGGTTTACACCTAAACTGAGGCAAATTAAAACTAAGGGACGTCGCTTGGAACGTCTATGTATTAAAACTGGACTTACCATTCATAAAGAGATGTACGCAGATCACATGCTCTCCTACAAGAATGCTCTTTTGACAGCTAAATCTGATTATTATTCTGCTATAATTAGGTCAGATGAAGGGAACACCAGATCTTTGTTTACCAGTAAATAACATCTTACGCCCTCCTGATACCCTTCCTTCCCACCTATACTCTAGTGACTTGTGTAACAAATTTATGACCATTTTTATAACTAAAATTTACCATATCCATCAAAAATTGACTCCTCAAAATAGCATGGCATGTTCTTCCGTTTCTGCTTTACCATGACTCACCTCTCTCTTCATTTTATAGTTTTGAACTTCCGACTGTTGATGAAATATTGTGTCTCATCCGACAATCTAAGTCTTCCACCTGTCAGTTAGATCCACTCCCTACTCACTAGGTTAAAGCCTGCTTACCCACTTTATCTGGTATAGTAACCGATATTATACATTCTTCTCTAACTTCTGGGGTTGTTCCCTCATATTTTAAAGTTGCTGTTATAACTCCAACACTCAAGAAACTGGGTGCCGATCCCAATAATTTTTCCAACTTTCGCCCAATCTCATTGCATAGTACAGAGACTGCCATGGTAAAAGTCGTTAATGATCTGCTGATGGCAGCTGATTCTGGACTCTTAACCATACTTATCTTACTTGATTTAAGAGCAGCCTTTGATACAATTTCCCATCAAGTTCTCTTAGATAGATTACTCTCTATAGGTATCACTGGTGTTCCTCTCACCTGGTTCAAATCCTATCTTTCCGGACGCACTCAATTTGTTCAGCTCAAAAATTTCAGGTCATACTCCTCATCTGTGACCACTGGTGTCCCTCAAGGCTCTGTTCTAGGCCCTCTTTTATTTATCATTTACTTACTACCCCTTGGTTACATTTTCAGGAAATATGGCATTAGTTTTCATTGCTATGCGGACGACACCCAGCTCTACTTATCATCCAAGCCAAATTCTACTCTTCTGTCTTCCTCTCTCTCAGATTGTTTAGAAGAGATTAAATCCTGGTTTTCACACAATTTTCTCAAGTTGAATACTGATAAAACAGAGGTTCTTCTTGTTGGCACTAAATCCAATTTGTCAAAATCCAATAGCTTTTCAATTTCCATTGATAATTCTATAACCTCTCAATCTTCTCAGGTTAAGAGTCTGGGTGTCGTCCTCGATAGTACTTTGTCTTTTGAAACACATGTAAACAATATTACTCAGTCTGCATATTTCCACCTACGGAACATCAGCCGTTTCTCACATCCAATTCCACAGCCATTCTTGTACACGCTCTAGTCACTTCACGCATTGATTACTGTAATTCTCTTCTATTTGGGTTTCCTTCATAAACTTCAGTTGGTCCAGAACTCAGCTGCCCGTATAATTACTAGAACCTCTTCCATTGAGCATATCTCTCCTGTTCTCTATCATCTATATTGGCTTCCTGTTAAATATCGGGTAGAGTACAAGATTCTCACTTTCAAAGCTCTTCACAATCTTGCACCCTCATATCTCTCTGAACTGCTTCACATCTACACCCCGAAGCTTACACTTCGATCTGTCTCTCTTGTTGTACCCTCTGTTCGTTTGGTCACTATGGGGTCTAGGGCGTTCAGCTGTGCTGCTCCTCATCTCTGGAATTCTCTTCCACAATCTCTACAAGAAAGTGATTGTCTGGTTACTTTTAAATCACATCTTAAAACGTACCTATCTAAATTAGCTTTCTCTGATCAGTTTTAAATATTGTATGTTATATAGCTGTTGCTTTGTTGTATTGTGTATTGTGTCTTGATTTGTTTTATGACTATCATTCTACTGTATGGTGTCCTTGAGTGTTTTGAAAGGCGCCTTTAAATAAAATGTATTATTATTATTACCCTAGCCGGAGAGGAAGAAGGCCGAATGATGCTAGCTACCTGAGAATACACTTAACCATGGCTTCCCTCTCAGGCCCGGAAAGACAGTAAAGGTGCCCCTTAGGTGGAGAAGTGCCAGGTAACCGATCTATCACACATTTGTACGGGTGGTGCGGAGAAAGAGATGAAACTCGGGACTTTGAAAACTGCTCTCAAGTCATGGTAAATTCGCCAGGCTCACCGGCTCCTTCTGCAACACAGACATTACAGGAGAAAACGCAGGACCCAAACACTGAGATAAACAAACTGGGCTCCACGCCAGCAGAGAATTAAGAGCCCAGTCAATGTGAGGGATATGCTTGACCAGCCAGGTGTGTTCCAAAACCACTGGAGCGAAGGGAGAGTGATTGAGGAGAAAACAAATCTTCTCAGCATTATTGCTTGAGTGGGTGAGAGTGATAAACTTGGTGGAATGAGTAATCCTAGTAAACCGGGTGCCACAGAGAGACCTGGCTGAAATTGGTTTGGCCAATGGAACAGGCAGAACACCTAAGCATGCAGCCAGCTCAATGTCCATAAAATCACCCTTCGCTCCAGAATCGATTCCGACACCTGATGAGCAGCCCCATTAAATTCCAATAAGGCCTGGATGACGGAACAACCACATGAGGGCATACGATTATTAGTTGCGCCAAAGAACGTATACTGACAAGAAGTGAAACTCAATAGAACGTTCCATTGCAACACCAGCGCCCAGCAGCAGCCCTACACTTCCGCCATTCTGGGGTGAAAGCGACTCGGCAGGCCACTAGTTTCTATGGCAATATGTCTTATGTTTATGTCTAATGTTGTCTTATATTAATGTCCATTAAAGCAAGACTATGTAAAAAAAACAAAAAAACACAGCCACTGTGTCCAAAAGTGGGAATTATGGGATAACAGACACGGCAATGCATCATGTTCTATAAGGTCATTATGTTTAGCATGATCCAGGGGATTAAAACGTATATTTTTCGGAAATATATATTGCACGTTTTAATCCTCTGGATCACACTACAAACATGGTGATCTGAACTTTATTAATTTACTATTAATAGTAAATATGTAAAGTTGCATAAAATACTCAAAGTAGGCTAACTACGTTACCTCAGATGTGTACGTTAATGGTTGGATTCCACAACTGATAACATAAAACATAGGCTCTATAGGCTAAGACAATACAACATTTATTGTAGGTGTCATAAAATTTACTGAATTTGCGAAATTTTCTATTGCGTTTCTGATTTGGCCGTGACATTCGGCGATTTTGGGTCCGTAAGATGTGATGGATTCTATTGTCCAGTTGGCATTTTCACCCCAAAATGGCGGCCGCGCTACTGAAGCAGCACCTAGTGGCTGTTACCCAAAAAGCATTAGAGTTTCGCCTCTTGGGTTCTATACTCTTTGGTTGCACTCACCGTACACCCTCCTTTGGATGGTAGGTGCTGCCCCTTCACCGGGGTTCCCTGCAGTGAAGGCACAGATTGCTGGTGAGACAATGGCACCGCTCAGTGACAGTCAGCCGGGCTCTCCACCAAGTTGGTGAAGATCTCATGAGAGGACACACCCCTCTGATGCCGGGAAGGGAGAGCTATCCAGTTGTCAACGCGAATGGCGAGGTCGATTAATCCGTTGAGGCTGGGAGGTAATTTGAGAGATTAAATCTCGTCCTTAATGTACTCGGCCTGTCTTTAATATTTTTTGTGCTTTCATTTATTTGATTTTACATTCAAATTTAATATATTTTAAATGTACTTAATTGCATCTTCATCATCATTACAAATGTGCAATGACAAATATATTTACATGACATTCAAGTTTCATTAGAAATGACATTAAGAAAATTTTAGTTTAGTTTAGTACTTTTATCAGTACAGTTTAAAAATTCCAAAGACAATATAAAAAAATTTTTTTTAAAAAAATGCATTTCATACAAATTTGTATTATAATACATTTTCTTTTAATTCCAATCAACATGCAATTAAATGTCCGGAAACATTGCATTCAGTTTTAATCTAATAAGTATTCTTTTTAAAAGTACGCTAAAGTGTACTTTTTTTTTTGGACAAGTGAGTGCATTGGTCTAAGCATGTCAAATCAAGTTCATTTTATTTATATACAGCTTCATGTCGCACATTGTCCATATATGCTCCATTTAAAGATTATTTAAGAAAAGAGGAAGTAGTATACTTGATATATTTGTCTGTAAATCCCCAGTGAGCAAAGGCAACTGTGACATGAAATGAGGTCTCATAAGGTATGTGTACCTGGCAGATGGGCGTGATGTGGGTGCTTGACCTATCTTAGCAACCCGATAATTAAGTATTCACACCCTTGACTTCTGGGCATGGGAATGTGCTCCTAACCTCTAGTGGCAAAGGTCAATCATGTCGGGAGCTCTCTGGAGGATCTGGATGAGTATAGAGCTCTCTATGAAGATTACTAAAAAATACCTTCCTGTAGTAAAATTAGGATCCCAGTGGATTTTAGCAAATTTATGGGGCTAAACACTGCAACAGTTTACATAGAGATTTTGTACAGAGTAACAGCTGCTCTTCGTTAAATTACAGAGGGGCACATGGGGGTGATAAGGTCCATGGTGCCCCACACTCATGCTGGGATCCCCTTCTCACCTTTTGTGTTATATATCACTGAGAGCTTTACTGCGAGATGAAGTCACTCCACTGTGGCACAGCACTTTTATTGCTTGTGCTACTAGACATTTTTCTAAGAGTCTCAGGGTCATGCTGGGTAAGAGATGAAGTGGCCGGGAGGTTCATAACTCTCAGGTCTCCAACTCAGCATGGAAACCACTTTCAACTTCACAGAGAGAAAGATGGAGATGAGGTAGACATGAACAGAAGATAAAGATCCTGGATAGAAACTTGTGAACGGTGTATGTTTCTCATGTGGCGTTGTGTATTTGTTTAATTCTTCTGTGAAAAGGACATTTGGCAGGACAATTCTGATGTAGAGAACAGGGTTGGGCTCCATTAAGAGAGAACTGAGAATGTGACAGTTCATACCTGGAAGTATTAAAAAATACCATGCTGTATGATATATATGCATAAATATGTTATCGTGAACAAAAAACATATTGCATTGTACAAAATTTGGTATTTCTACCAACATTAGATAATGTCATGATATCAGTTATCTTTAAATTTAAGCAAATTAAGAAATTTGAATTTTTAAAAAATGTATATATGAGTCATTTCCATGAAACCGGTACGATTTGAGTCCCTCTGACCTTTTTCAGTGTATTTTATCTATTGGGTAACCAAAATATATTTTTAAAAGCTTTTTGTATTAATCGAAATGTCTCCTTTAATAATGTTTAAAAACATATATATTTAATCTTTATATTAGAAATTTAGTTTTTTTCAGTTGACACCACCTATTTTGTCATGTCCCTCAAGGCCTTCTATGAAAATGCACTTGGGATATGAATAATAAGATGAGAAAAAAGTCTATACATTTTGCCATTCCCATAAATATCCATCTGTGCTTTTTTGCATTCATGTTTTTTTTCAGTTTAAAATCACATTATTTAGTTCTGTACCAGTAACCCCTCAACCCGTTACACAAACCATTCTCCCCCTATAAAAATAATGAACCGATACTCATGTGACACCATTAATAGGAAGTGACATCATAGAAGTCTTCTGAACAACATTGTGAGCAGACACAGGCAAGTTACCACCTTCTTTAATAATTATAACTAAATTATATTGTGAAATTGTATTTGTCAAGCTTAACGACTCAACCCTGTTACATTAATTTAAAGATAGAAAACTATTACTTGTGAAAATTATCTTTGTTATTTCAACATTATTCATGATTTCTTAATATCATGCATGCCATGTGCTCTCCATTTATTCACTAGATTTAGAACAGTAGCCAATTTGGGCAAAAAATCACAACCCCGTCACACCTACATTTTTATTATTATTATTTTTATTTTAAACAGTGATGACATCATCCAGCTCAGTTCAGGTCACATACAAGGGTGTTGATGAAGGCAGATCAAAACGTTGAATATAAAATGTCAAGTGTCCCCAACTAAGCAAGCCAAAGGCAATGGCTGCAAGGAACCCAAACTCCAACAGGTGACATCAGGTGGAAAACAGGTGTTAAAATGGAGAAAAAAAACATTGGGAGAAATCAGGCTCAGTCGGGTGGCCAGTCCTCCTCTGGCCAACAGCGAACAGTGCATGATTATGATTCAGGCAGCTTTCATAAGTCCGATTGGGATCGCAACAGTCAAAGTATTCATTCCAGTTCTATCAAGTTAAGGATCATATTCATCACGCTGGTATGGGACGGTTTGTTGAGGATCTGTGTAACTGGCTGTCGTGTCGATGAGGCCTTCACAGGGCATGATCTAGTTGACACAATCTCTGCTGACACTTCAGGGCTGTGTTGTCGTCGTGTCAAGGCGCAGGTCCTCAGTCTCACCTGGATCCGGCCCGGATCCGGCTGACTACGGTAAACCTCAGGATAGACAGAGAGACTAATATTAGCGTAGATGCCATTCTTCTTCTGATGTTACGAGTACATCTGGTGTTATAGAAAGTGTTCCCGGTTCCAGCTGACCTAATTTATGCAGCCTAACAATCCTTTAGCCAGTACTAACTCCGATAGAAAATCAGCAAATTCTTTGATAAAGTCTGTATGGTGCCCTGGTGGCCTGTATACAGTAGCCAGCACGAATTTCAAATGGGATTTGTCACTTACATTACATAATTTTACATAAAGCACCATCACTTCGAAGGAATTATATTTGAAAGACTTTTGAGTAATACTAAATATATTACTATAAATTACAGCAACATCTCCCCCTTTGCCTTTCCAACGCGGGTTGTGTCGATAATCGTAACCTTGAGGGCTAGACTCATTTAAAGTAATGTAATCGTCTGGTTTTAGCCAGGTTTCTGTCAAACACAGCACATCTAGATTATTGTCTGTGATAATATCATTTACAATAAGTGCTTTTGAAGAAAGGGATTTATTATTCAACAACCCAAGCATTATAATTTGTTCGTCGGTATTATATCTTTTTTTTATTTGTTGAAAATCAATTACATTTTTACCCTTAAATGGCTTTGGGAGTTTTTTGTATTTACAATTTGAGGTACAGACACAGTCTCTATGTGATGATATCTAGGTGACAGTGTTTCTATGTGTTGGGATTTATCTGACTTCTGTGATGTGAGACAGCTAGCAGACGGTCAGATTAGCCAGTCTGTCTGCTTCCTGACCTGGGACCCAGTTTGTCATGTTTCAGCTCTAAGACTATGTGCCATATTACTAGAGACAAGAGCAGCACCATCCCACACTTTAAAACCTGATAAGTTCAGAGTACTCAAAAATATTGTAGACACCGATTACCTAAAAAAATTTAAAGCAACTCAAATCTTTTAAATAAGAATAATTATAAATAACAATTAAGTCAAACTGAATTTTTTCAATTTTAGTTTTATTTAATGTTTAAGTCCACTGTACCACAAACTATTGTTTACCATACATAATGTTTCTTATTTTTCAATTATTTTGATGCAGTGGTTGTGAAACCCAATAAGTTCAGAATACTCAAAACATTTAAGTAAACAACTTAAAGATTAGTTTAGTAGAACTTAAAAAAAAATGTATACTACCCAAATTCAGTAAATATAATTTAATTAAAATATTGAATAAACTAACACCTAATCTTTATGGTTAAGTGTTAGTTAGCAACAGCACACGCTAATGTAACCATCAAAGAGACTACCGCTATTTACTTGCATGAACTGTTAATCAACATGCAGTATATATAGTCTTGAAATTTCGCAGCTCATTTTCAACCTAACAACAGGCACTACTCTTCACCACGATGGTAACCCTAAAAACTTCAACATCACAGAAACACCTTTAAATACCAAAATAACAGAACATTAAACAATAACACATCTTTCCCTGTATTAATCTTGTGAAAAAACACACAAAATAACACTCAATATCAACATTTACTCTCCCTTACAGAGTGTGACGCAAAGCATGCTGGGAACTTGAAATCTGCTGCAACTCAGTTTAATGTTGAATGGATTCTTCTGATAACGTCAGTTACGTCGGTAACATCGGCAATGACGTGACATGGATGACGTCACTTTATATCGCTCAGTAATCTTAAAAATAATAATTTAAGTATAAGGGTTTACTCAAAAATGTTGAGCTACGCAAAAATAAAACTAAACTCCTCGTTCAGAAAATGTAATTGTTTTAAGTTGCATCAATGATTTAACAGACTTTAATTGCAGCGTACTCAATCTTTATAAGTTAGTAGTACTATCCAGGCTTACAGTGCAGGAGGGATGAATACCATCTCTTTTCAACAGGTCAGGTCTGCCCCAAAAACTATATTATTCTGCAGACACCACTTAGACAGCCAGCCATTGAGTGATGATAGTCTGCTAAGTATCTCATCACTCCGACAATCAGGAAGAGGGCCAGAGCAAATTACAGTGTCTGACATTGTACTTGTGAGTTCACACACCTCTTTAATGTTAATTTTTGTGATCTCCGACTGGCGAAGTCGAACATCATTAGTGCCGACGTGAATAATAATCTTAGAGTATTTACGATTAGCATTAGCCAGCACATTTAAATTTGCTTAGATGTCAGGCGCTCTGGCTCCCGGCAAACATGTGACTATTTTCAAGTTCTGTGTAATTGAATCGCCAATATCTAGGGCACTTTCAACAGGATTCTCAGTGGGTGCAACCTGTTTGATGTTCTAATCAGAACGGAAGAGCGGTGTCTTTCCCCACGACTAGGCCGTCTCACGGTCACCCAATTGCACTGCTGCGCGTGCTCTACAGCCGGAACTGAACAATGTACAGAGTTCACTAAGCTAGTCGCATCCAAAACAGTATCTAAAGCCTTTACATTCTTACTATCCTCGATTAAAGTTTGGATGCGTGTCTCTAATTCTGAGATTTTCTCTGTCAGCATGACTATTTCCCTACATTTATGACATGTAAATCCCTCGTCGCTGACCGAGAGAACTATGCTAAGCATGTGACAGGCAGAAAAAAATAATAATAGAATGAGAGGATGACATGACTCACCGTATTTGTAGACTGATCAGACTTAGCACAGCTGTTGGATGAACGCATAGAAAAGGAGCGCGTGAGAGACTGATGACAAGTTAACTAGCTAGCGAAATGCTAACGCGTTGTGATAGCCATTTAGATTAAAAGATTAAAAGCTAGCGACGTCAGATTAATGCGATAGGCAATATTAGATACATGGTAATGATAATATAAACAACAAGGAATGATAGTAAGAAATTCAAACCAAAGCTATACGGAGCTACAGACGCAAACTACTCTGAGCAGTGAGGCAGACAGGAGAAGAAATATAGCCTATATGAATCATGAATTAACTTGTGAAATTATGGATTGGATTATGGAATTTTCTGATGTTTATTAACAGTCCTTATTTTATAGTAATTAGAGTAAAATTTTGTCTATTCTTATGAATTGATGTAAATATATATGTAATTGCCCAATCCTGCAAATATGATGGACAGGTTGAAAAAGAGCAAATGATAGTGGAAAGAGGGGGTTTTCTTAAAAAGTGTTCCATACATCTGTCTTATCAGCAGAGAAACAGACAGGATCCTATTAACCACACTGCTCAACCCCCACATTAGTTCATTCGTGTTGATTCCCTTATCCACAAAACCAGCATTTTTGGACACTACCATGACAATACCATGGTATATAAATGGGTCTTTTCTTTCATTAAAGGGCCAGTGAATAAATGGGCTTTACTTTAAGAAAATATTGATCATCCTCAGGAGGTTAGAGTTTAGTAAATATATTTTTAAACTATATTTTAAGATTCCATGATTTTATTTATTTTTATTATAGTAAATAAATAACTACATACATACATTCATAAATAATAATAATAATTATTATTATTATTATTATAAAGACGTGGAGATCATAGATGTTCATAAGACTTGCCAGATATGTAGAGGGAAGAGTTAAGTCACTATTAAGCTTCAGTGTATTGTCAGCCGCTGATATATGATCTGGATTCAGTCCATCACCTCCAGTCAGTGCTGGTCTGAACTGCCCTCCAGACAGGAAAATGTGACACCAGCATTGTTTGCTTAACCACTGACTTTACGCTCCAATAATTACCCAAGCATTTACAGTATCACAAGCTACAGTTACTCAATCCATTCCAAAGTCTGGCAAAAGGTGAAGGAGGGAAAAATACTTTGTATTATTATTACCACTCTGTGTTAGTTCTTCATTCACTGAATCAGCCAGTGAATATTTTTTCTTTCTTTCTTTTTTGATACTTTTTTTTTTCACATGTATGTTTTACCTTACCTTTCTTAATCAAGGAAATTTAAACTCCTCTTAAACATTGCCAGACTATGCAGTGTCCAGAGGTGACCTGGCCCCCAACTGAGCCTGGTTTCTCCCAAGGTTTTTTTTTCTTCTCCATTCTGTCACCTGATGGAGTTTGGGTTCCTTGCCACTGTTATCTCTTGCTTTCTTAGTCTGGGACACTTAATATTCAACTATATTACTGATCTGCCTGCATTGACACCATTGTATGAGAACTGATCTGAGCTGGAAGACGACATCACTGTTTATTGATAAATCATTAAAAAGCTGGACAATGACACTATCGCATCACAGGAATAAATTTAATTTAAAAATATATTACAATAGAAATAAGTTATTTTAAATTTTAATAATATTTCACATTATTACAGTTTTTACTATATTTTGACCAAATAAATGCAGCCTTGGTGAGCATAAGAGATTTCTTTCAGAAATCTTTTTTAAAAAAATCTTACCAAATGCATTTTTTGGGACCAACTTTTGGTACGCATTCATAAAGGGTTGACAATTTTAGTTTTATTTTGACATAACAAGTTTTGTCATGAAAAATTCTCTATCTGAGAAGTAACTAGTTTTACTATTGTATCCAAAATTATGGTAACAGGGTTGATGTTTTAAAATCATCCCTATAGTGACAAAAATAAAACATTAAAGCAAAAAAAAAAAAATGGTGAAAGGTGCCATTAAGTTTTTTTTATGAATGCAATATTTAATTTTACTGTCAAATATATGATGATATCAGGGCAACAGAGACATGACAGCCGTTTTGTAGAATGACTAATGTGAAGAATTATGGATGAATTATGAAGTACATTTTTCTCTCTAACGAAGAAAAAAAAAACAGTGTGAATGAGAGTGATATACAGGAAGACACACCTCTCTCTTTCTGTGCCCGTGTTCTGCTCTAGATCAGATGACTTGTTATATTTCCTAGGTAGCTAAATATAGGTCAGTCCTTGTCTAACAGCATGAGAGAACAGTTTCTATCTCTCTCCCTCTCTCTCTCTCACATACACACGCACGCACACGCACTAACAGTGACTCTAGAGGACTGCTGAGCTACACTTGCAGTCAGTGGCAGAGCAGGTGACTGGATGACGTACACTGGATCCTTGTGAGGGCAGTTTCCACAGCAGAATACCTGATCGCAGGCACGTTGCTCTGGTGACAACATGCAAACTGGGAAACGCTCAGAGGGACTCTTAAAGTGACACCTTTTAACTCACTCTGTACACATTCAACGTCTAGTTGAAAAATAATTGGTTACAAAACCGATTTAATATTGCTGGCTTCTGTTTTAGACATTGCATGGGGTGTAAGGTTCATGGTTACAACAGACGGTTTACACAAGGGCCGTTTAGGGAGCATTTAATCTCTTACCCGTCAGGAGCTCGCTGTCTCCAGAGACCTGACTGTTACAACTAAACATTGCAACTATGCAGTGCTTACTAAAGAGCAAACCTTTGTCTGTCTGTACAAAGTACAGTGCGGTTCCACTGGGTTTCAGTGTGTTATTTGCTGAGTCAGTGGCTATAATTAATTCACCTGGGCAGAGATGTTTAAAGAAAGAGGCAACAGCAGAGATTCCTCTGGATCACAGGTCAACAGGCAAAGAAAATGTTTCTAATTCATGTTGAATTGCAAAACCACAGAGAGAAAATATGAAAATTAGCATCAGGTCATTAAGTATGTCTTATTTTTTTTCTTTATTTTTTTCCCAGTGGAACATATAATGAGATGTTAAGCAGAATGTCCAAACTTCTCTTATCAAAACAATAAAAAATGACTGATTCTTATTTATAATGCCAAGCTACAAAAAGCACATAAAAAAGACCATAAAGGCCCAGATATACTCAAATAAGTAAATCAAAGAAATCAGATAAATCAAAGAATGAACTGGTGTGATGTTATTTTGAACAAAATCAGGAGCTTGTTTCAGGAGTTTGAAACAGCTTGCCAAAGCGGAAAAGTTAGCTCCGGCTGGTTAATACCTTTGAACTACCGTTGGTCCATGGCGATTACGTAAAAGGGAGGTGTGGCTTTGAGGCTCTGCGTTCTTTGACGTGGAAATCATCTCCGGTAAATTTCTTCTGTTCAGTTCATGAACACACTGGAGAGCTGCATTATAGTAGAAATTGAAGTTGTAATTAACCCTTCATAAAGACCTGCCCTATTTAGTTACCGTTGCTATGTCTGACTCGCCATGGCACCCTCAAGCCACACATCATGTTCTCACACAATGAAAAATACATTGCGGAGCAAAGAGGACACTGACAACGTGCCAACAGTCAAGCCAGAGCAGGTTACCTTTGATATGAAACAAAGTCTCAGCTTTCAAATTTTGTAATTTTTTTTAATAAATTCAAATAAATACCATTTTGTGGCTCTTTAATGTGACTTGACAGATCGCTGTAGTGCCTTAGTTCAAGTGGCACGCAAACCGATCATCTCTTCCTACTAGTTATAGCACGAAATGAACATGAATGATGGTATGTTGAAGATATGTTGTTTCAGCCACGGAAAGGCGTCAATAGACTCCATTTTTCAATTTCAAGTCCACCTACATTATGCTACTAATTCTACGGTCTGGTTTGTTTTTCAAAAAAAATAAATAAATAGTGGATTGAGCATTATGATTGGTCAGATTGCCTCTCAATCAAACTCCCAGTGAAGGGTGAATTCTAACTGAATAAAACAGTTTTTTTTCCATGTTTAATGCTGTAAAGCCGCTGCTTTAAAGCAGTCTACTGTATGAAGTGGTATATAAATAAATGTTACATGACTTGAATAAAGTTGCGAATTGCAGAGCTGGTGCAAACATAGCCACACATTGCTAAGATCAGCTGCTTTTTTTGAGATGAAAGAGTGCAGCACATATTTACATATTCATCTAAACGCCACTGTGTCGTAGGAATGTTCGCTAACAGTATACCACTGAAAAGGTATTTCAAACTTATTTTTACCTCTAAGTGAAGAACTAAAAATAATTTCTCTGTGAGTATATCAGGGCCTTAAAAAGTCCATACAACACTAGATTGAAGTTATATGAGTTTTGTGTAAAAAATCAGAGGACTTGCCACTGTAAAACATCTCCACCCATCTCAACTTAAAAACTTGTTCAGTTGCTGCCTGATCAAATTGGCTGTACAAGTCAATTCAACTTAAATTATTTTAAACTGACTTAAAAAGTTGAGTTAAAGCTGCAATATATAAAATTTTTGCAGTAAAATATCCAAAAACCACTAGGCCAGTGTTATATATTTTGTTCAGTCGAGTATACTATCCCAAATGTTTCCAACTATTTGTTAATCGTGAGAAAACTATTGTTTTATAGCTCAACACATTTAGTCTTATTGTTTAAATCTCATTTTCTTGATTTTTTGCGAGTACCATGCTTTACCATGCCTCAGAGAAAAACACTATTTTGTCAAGTAGCTAACATAGCATAATCAGATGCAGCTTTATTTTTAGTAACAGTATTACAGCATTTTCTCCATCATACAATACGTTTTAAAATTAATTGCATGCCATTTATCAACACAAGCTGTAAGTGCAGAAAATGTATGTCTTTTATTTTGTATTTTTTTGTATGTATTTCCGGGTATGTTGGTCACACGCAGGTAGGTGTAGGTATTTACGTAATAGTGTTTCCTGTTTTTGTAAGTAGGTGCGTAGAGAGGGGGTGAGTAGCTGGGAACGCTCACTTTCTGTTGACCGTTTTTATCCATTCTCAACACGTCTACAGTTTCAAGTGTTTCCTTTTCATGGACTATATTTCATCAAAACAACAATAAATGTACATGGTTTTAAATGCATGGAAGCTGAAACACGTCACACAGTTTGTCCTGCTGCTTAGCCTCTCAGCGGCTATAGGTTGCCGCTACACAAGCCAGCCAGCATTTAATATGATATTCTAAAATCGATCTATCTTACTGCAGTGTGTAACAGTGTCTCACAGCAGCCACCGAGCGAATGCACAGAGTAACGTTATAACATTTTCAACACTCTCAAATGTATCTAATATAATAAACAGAGCTGTGTTACCTCATACTCATGACCGGAAAAGCGGAAGCGGCGCCGGCAACTGTGGCATAATAAAAGTTTTGCTGCTTGCGAGATGTGTTGCGTTCGTCTCTCATCAACAATCGCTCCAGCGGCCTCGTTCAGCTCCCACAACAGTAACGTTAACAATTGCATCTATGAACATGATTTCTGCCCGAATCCTATCCCTATTTATTTCCACCGGCTGTGAGGTGAAGACCACATTTCCCAGGATTCCGCGCTCAAAAAAGAATAGGTGCCCCCTAGTGGATGGAAAAACTATATAGTGCACCTTTAAACCTTGTATAACTAATAACAAAGTTGAAATTGCTTAAATTATATTGGATAAATCACTATATCACTTCATATACACTTTCCTTGTGTGATAAACAGAAGCTTTGACATTATTCCAAATATTTTATTTCACAAAAGAAAGTCAGTCATATGAGTTCCCTATCGAGGGAACTCAACGCTGTGTCAGTTGCTGACACAATGGGGACGCACGTTTAACTTCACGCTACTACCGTCGACCGACACAGTGCGATATCGTCACATGGAGCGCCCGAGCGAATAGAAAAGGGTGCCTGCAAACACATCACAGCCTGGAAACCTGCATTGTGGCTTCTTCCATGTTAGATGAAAGCAAACTGCTTGCTAGCTTTTGGTTCTGATTCTGAGGAGCTAGATGTTGAGTCAGTTGCATCTGACACTAAGTCTGACACTCTCCCCTCCTAAGCCCTGCATACAATGAGCTTTTGGAGCTTATGACTCTTGCTACAGCCCAACTAAGTTTGAATTGGTATGGCCCGAAATGCGAGATCATCTGTGGCCATTTAGATGAGAGATATCTGCCAGGTCATAAGTCTCCAGCTATGGTGAGCCTTCCTTTTCTTCCAGACCTTTACACCAAGGTGGCAGGTTCGTGGAAGCACCCAAGCAATGGTGGTGATAGAGAGGCATTTGTGGCTTAATCTGTTGGGCATTAAAGAGGGTGAAATGGTCCTCTTTGATGCCCCAGTCTTACCTTCTGGACTTTTCTGCAGTGCTGTTGAGATGGTGGTGGAGAAGTTCAGCGAGGCGAGAGCACACTCGGCTGCCTTCAAAAAATGTATCCCTCTCCAGGTCCAAAGTCTAATGGACCTTGGAGAGAGGAGCAGAAGGTGAGTGAGGCTGCTCGAGTAGGAGGAAGAGGCACCGCACTGGGCGGAAGCTGTAATAAGACCTGAGGGTTTTGATTTCGGCTAGAAAGACGGGCGATTGAGCTAGATAAAATTCGGGCTCTAACCCCTCTCTTTCCCTTCCTGGTTGTTTCAGTCTCCCCCTCTCCCCACCTTTTAGGGTATAAGAGGTTGTTAATAAAACTGTTGGAAAGAAGATGTTTAGGGGATTAAGATCATGCTTCTGGTGAATGGACTGTAGAGTTGAGAGATGAAACTAGGATAAAAATAAAACTACTTTTAATTTGTCACCTTCCCTAGTTTTTCAACTGAGGTTTTTAAGTAAGGCTGCACTCCCAAAGTTTGCTGCGGGGTGGAGCTTGGGCAGATGGAATTGTTGCCCTTCCTAGCTTTGTTAACTCTAAGAGTTGAAATATGACTCTGCTCCCTGGTGGCCCAGTTTCTTCCCATTCTATTTGGTTAATAATGATCCTCCCCAAGTTGAGTTTGACAGATGGAATCTGTTCATAAACTGGGTGTTGAAGTAAGGCGGAGCTCCCTGGTGGTCCAGTCGCTTATCTCACCTTCCCCATCCTTTCTGATGGGGTAATTAAACATGGCAAGAGATATCCCCCTCAAGTTGAGCTTGACAGATAAATTCTTTCACCCTCCCCAGTTCATCGACTGGCAGTTGAAGTAAGGTGTAGCTCCTTGGCAGGGACTGGCATGAGTAGAGTAATAGTAGTTAAGATTGAGTGGGACCCTCACTCTCTCCCATGCCATTGTGTATTGTCTCCCCTGTAAGCTCTGCTCTTAGCGGCTTTGAGCTGTCCTGTAGCTGTGGCTCAGACTGGTCTAAAGCAGGAGTCCCCATTTCAGAAATGGTTGAGCATGGAGCTTGGGCATTTGTTCTAACACCTATAGTACTGAGCTAGTTGAGAAAATCAGCAAATGACAGCATCATATAAATAATTATATATTAATAATTTAATAAAGCGGCTCTCTCACGTGAACTTCCAAAATACAGACAGCATGTTACTTGTCCCACCAGAGACAGTAATACACTGGATCACTGTTACACAGCAATAAAGGATGCATATCACTCTGTCCCACGGGCAGCTTTGGGGCTCTCTGATCACTGTCTAGTTCATCTCATACCGACCTACAGACAGAAACTGAAATCAGCTAAACCTGTAGCAAAGACTGTGAAGAGATGGACCACTGAAACAGAGCGGGCTTTACAAGCCTGTTTCGAATGGACTGATTGGAGTGTTTTTGAAGCTGCTGCCACCGATCTGGACGAGCTCACAGAGACTGTTGCACAAATCCTCACATAAACTGATATATGATGTATTCCTACAAAGACTCATTTCACTTACAACAATGACAAACCCTGGTTTCACTGCAAAACTCAGCCAGCTCCGTCAGGCCAAAGAAGATGCTCACAGAAAGG
>RJVU01053528.1:1242671-1326731 GCA_003731715.1 Anabarilius grahami | reverse complement strand
GAGGATCCTGTTTGTGGACTTCAGCTCTGCTTTTAACACCATCATCCCATCACTCCTCCAGCCCAAACTAACTCAGCTCTCCGTGCCCACCTCTGTCTGTCAGTGGATCACCAGCTTCCTGACAGACAGGCAGCAGCTAGTGAGGCTGGGAAAATTCTCATCCAGCACCTGCACCATCGGCACTGGCGCCCCTCAGGGCTGTGTCCTCTCCCCACTGCTCTTCTCCCTCTACACCAACGACTGCACCTCTAAAGACCCCTCTGTTAAGCTCCTGAAGTTTGCGGACGACATCGGCCTCATCCGGAACGGAGACAAGTCTGCTTACAGACTGGAGGTTGAACAGCTGGCTGTCTGGTGCAGTCTTAACAACCTGGAGCTCAACACGCTCAAGACAGTGGAGATGATCATGGACTTCAGGAGAAACCCCCCTGCTATCCCCCCACTCACCATCATGAACAGCACTGTGAGTGCAGTGGAGTCATTCAGGTTCCTGGGCACCACCATCTTCTCAGGACCTGAAGTGGGACAACCACATCGAGTCCATTGTGAAAAAGGCCCAGCAGAGGTTGTACTTCCTTCACCAGCTGAGGAAGTTCAACCTACCACAGGAGCTGCTGAAACAGTTCTACTCTGCCATAATTGAATCCATCCTCTGCACTTCAATTACCGTCTGGTTCAGCTCAGCTACCAAATCTGACCTCAGAAGACTACAGAGGGTAGTCCGGTCTGCTGAGCGAATCATTGGCACAACCCTCCCCACTCTCCAAGAACTGTACTTATCCAGAGTGAGAAAAAGGGCAAAGAAGATCACTCTGGACCCGTCACATCCAGCACACTCCCTCTTTGAACTGTTGCCATCTGGTCGACGCTACAGAGCCCTGAGCACCAGAACGACCAGACACAGGAACAGTTTCTTCCCTCAGGCAATCCATCTTATGAACACTTGACAAACATGGAACATACAACACTATTACACATTATATACTTAAAACACTTACTTATATTTCAAATTTGCACACATAACTGTACATACAATTGTCTATATTATATATTGTTTTTTGCTTTTTTTTTGCACTTTGTCTATCTTGTAAATGTGTATATTATTATTTTATTATTTTTATTATGTGTCGTGTCTTGTCGCTGTTACTCTGTTGCACTGTGGAGCTTCTGTCACTAAAACAAATTCCTAGTATGTGTAAACAACATACCTGGCAATAAAGCTCTTTCTGATTCTGATTCTGATTCTGATTCTGATTCTGATCGAGTTCCCTCGAAAGGGAATGTATTAGGGTTATGTATGTAACCCTGGCTCCCTGAGAAGGGAACGAGATGCTGGATCACATTACCATGCTTCGGGCATGCCTGAATGTCTTCCTTCAGACAATTTGAATCTGATGACATGTTTGCAGGCACCCTATTTATATGCTCAGGTGCTTTGTGTGACATCATCGCACTGCGCAGGACAATGGTTTGAACATGAAGTTACACGTGCCTCAGACACCGGGTTCCAAGAGAATGCATCCCCGTAGCATCAGAATTTGACGCAGCATCTTGTTCCCTTCTCAGGGAACCGGGTTTACATACGTAACCCTAAGATGTTTGGAACAACTCTGAGGAGATCAAACTAGTACCAAAAAAGTATTTTACGGTAAACTGTTAATTTACAAGTCAAACAACAGAGGACCTAGGAGCTTTCTGGAGGTGAAAAGTTTTATTTAAATCTCCTTCTGAAGGTTCTTACATTCATTAGACACAACTAAAGGCAGAGAAAATAAAACACTGCTGATAATCCCTATCATGATTTTAGATTAGTCACATGGTCTACTGTAAAAAGTGTTGTAATCTATATCAGTAACCTTANGGTGTGTACTGCCGAATGTTCAGCAGTTCATCCCTGGTAAAACTGATGGTGTTTGAAAAACAAAAAACAGGAAAAACGAACAAAAACAGAACAAACACTGAAGAGCTATGCACTGAAGCTGCCATCCGCGGCGCCATCTTGCGTAGTAATAAGGAAGTTTAACTAACCCATGGGGTCAGTTTACTCTCAGTTTAATTTAAGGGCTGTTGTAAAACAATGTTTGAACCAGTAATTTGGTGCTCAATACAAGAAATGCAGACAAAACATGACCCTGTTTCTATAGATTTCATTTTCCTTTTTGTCTACATTATTGAAGTATATTTTAAGTATATTTTATTTTTTATATATATTTAATTGCCAAGTCCAAGATGAGTGTAACTAATGTATAAATAGATACAATAATGAGAAATAAAGAGTTTTTAAAAACTATTTGTTTACATTTTTAATGAATGAGTCCTAAAACCTGGAAACGAGTTAGCATTTTTGAATTACCATTTCCATCATCCATCGTTTTTTTTTTTTTTTTTTTTNCCTGAAATAAGCTCAAGATATTTTATATTTTAGGTTTTATTCTATGTCATAAAATACATCAGTAAAACATCTTTGTGATTTAAAAAAGAAGAAGCTTTTATTTGTCTTGAAAAAGGTGGCTGCTAACAAGTGTCTAAATGGGACTACAGAGGTTGTTGAGGACATTAAATGCCATCATACTGAACAGGTCAAATCATCTAATCACTAATCGCTTTTACAGTTTATCATCGTGCTCTTGCAAATTATTTTAACTCAAACTTTTGGGATTTTGTTTGTTTTTTATTTTTAATAAAGAAGAAAGAGTTGTCGGAAGCTTAATGGTGCTGAGGTTGAAGTCATCTGACCGTTGTGTAGTTTAGTTATAGCATACCCTGGAGGACCACACAAGGAATTTTCTCAATCTCACCGGCCTCAACGAGTGGTCCAAGGCATGCCTGCCCGTGGATTGTCCTCACGGGAGCTTTGCCGAGTACGTTGAGTGAGTGGGTGCTGGTGATATGTGGATCTCCCTACACCGTCTGCCCGTGGAGGAAGACATCACCAGCCCAACTCCGGACCCAGAACCCAGCCAGCTGCCTCTCACACCGCTAACGGACGATATGCCAGAGCCCACCACAGAGACAGTGCTCAAGCCTGCCGCGATGCCAGTGCCAGAGACCACACCTGAGCCGTTCATCACCTCAGTGCATGAGCCCAACGCAGAGTCTGACCATGTGCGCGAGCTGGCATCATCATCATCTGTGCCACTAGGTGTCCTCGTGGAGTACGAGGGGATGAAAGGTAGCCCCACCCACACTCCTACCACTGAGGGTGAGCTATACCTGGCCTCTGGGAATTATTATTATGAGGAAGTGGAAGAGGATATTTCCCTGAGTCTCCCATCCCCGCTGGTCTCAGCTTCAAGTCTCCTTCGTCTCTGCTGGTCCCACCAAGCTCAAAGCTTTTCCGTGTCTCCGCTTTTCCATCCAGCTCCAAGTCTCCTGTGTCTCCGCTTGTCCAGTCCAGCTCCAAGTCTCCTGTGTCTAAGAAGATCCCACCCAGCCTCCCTCTTTCACCTCCTCTACTAAAGACAGCCAGTCCTTTGGCCCCACCTCTGCTGTTTCCCTTCAGTCCCTTGGTTCCCCCTCTGTTGACTCCACTCTGCTGCATGGATCTGCCTCTGGTCTTCCAGTCTTCAGCTCTACTTTGGCAAGGATATCCCCTGACTCGTCCCTCCACCCCTTCAGCTCCGTCGGGCTCCGCCATCCCTCTGGCTTCGCCTTGGTCCTCAGTCCTCAGATTTCACCTGTCTGTCATTATGTTCGCCTGGTATTTATACTCCCTGTTATGTTCATGTCACTGGTCAGTTCTCGTGTATGATTTACTGTGTGGTTTATTCAATATTTCATGTCCAATTATTTATGTATTTAAGTAGTTGTGTAATAAGCAGGGTGATCAAATACCCTAATGCAAAATGGAGCAAACATAATTACTTAAATGTTGACCTTTTCCTTACACAAAGATATATCTATATTATTTTTGGTGCTATTTTTGTCTTCTTTGGAGGTTGGCAGCATAAGTAACCATCCACTATTGTTGAACGACAAAGAGAAGCTAGTTTTCAAAACAATAATAATAATAATACAGGATCAAAATTACATGAGGGTGTGTAAATGGTGGTAATTTTCCACAGAGCTTTGAGACAATAAATCAATTATGGTGGGAACATAGTCATAATCTATATGCAGTTGCCATGTATTTTTCATTTCAATGTCCTAAGTGAAGATAAAATTTTAGCTGTTGTTTTATAATATCTTTTTTGGAATATGTGATGGTGTCTTTATTGTTTTACAGTAATTTGTCTTAATGTGTCATTTGTGCATTTTTGTGCAAATGCTTTGTCCTATAGTTAGTGGATAATTCAGGATTTTTTTTTCTTTTTCATTTTGGACATAATGTCAGTGCGTGCAACTGCGAATTGTGGACTGACAAAAACAGAATCACCAAACCGAAATCCATTTTTGCTTTAATAAAAAACAATATCATTTGAAAATAAATATGTTTAATAGTTATACTAAAAACACAAAAGGATGTTAATATTTAACAGCACCAATAAATATATTACTGTGAAAATATACTGAAAATGTGGCTGTACATGGAAAACAAACAAAGAAAAAAAAAAACATTTCTGGCACTTTCACACAAAGAGAATGTTTTGTTTTCTCCTCCACACATCTCATATCTCCATCAAACTGATCACTGATACAAAAAATTTCAGATAAACAACAACAAAAAAGGCGCTTTCAGGAATGTTGAAGTGTTTGTCTCTCTTTTCATTTGTATTTCGTTCTATAAAAGCCATCCACAGTTTTTCAGATAGATGACAATGTCGATAGGAAACAAAGCAAAACAATATCAACAATAACACTGCATATAAATAGATCAAATTAAATACACAGAATACTGAACATATTCTAACATTATAAATTAGATGAGGTGAACTACATAAAGGGATATTAGGTATGTATATACAGACACTGTGTGGTAATGAGCAGTTCCTAAAGTTGTGTGCAATATTCTCTTTGGAAAATGTTACGAACCATAAATATCTGTGTTATCTTTTACTACTGCTGTGAACTGAATGATTCAATTCCTTGGCAAAAGTCAGAATCTTTTTCTTTCTTTTTTTTTTTCCAATTTGCATTTTGTCGCATTTATCTTTTCTTCTTCTTCTTTATTTCCATATATACATACATGTAATATCCCTTTAGTATTTTCACACCAAGTCCTATAGGATGTTAGTCAGTACAGGTGTCTTTTTGACTAAGACTTCACCCAAGTAAGAGTGACATCACAGAAATAGATAGTTCCGCATTCGTATCCCGTGCCTGGACCCACTGTTCCGAACAGTCCGAAAGAATCTGTCACTTCCTCTCCTTTGATTGACAGTCTGTAACTGTTCATATAAAGGGGTGGAGATTATCGTTTGCACCTCTCAGTGAAGTCTTGGACATTCAGTCCGAGTCTTTAAATGTGAATCCACAGCCAGCTGATCCAGTGAAGCATTACCTCACCGTGTTCTGTCCAATCACAGACCCAGGTGCAGTGACACTGCAATATATCCCATTCACACGCCAAGCAGCGTCTTCGTTTAATTGTTTGTAGTAATTCAGATGATAGCAGCGACACACATTGTCATTGTCATTTAATATATATAATATATATTCTATATATTAATATCTTAAAAATATACATTGGGATGATATCTGTTCAGGGTAGTGTTTGTAGTTCGTCCAGGGAATGCATCCTCAGGTTTAAAAAGTGCTGTGCTGTAAAAAAAAATTCCTTCATTCAGTGTTCTGCCCAGCGTTCCGCTCATCATCTTGGTTTTTCACATCTGAAAGAGAACAATGGATTGGTTAGAGATCTGCTTGATCTGCACAGGGGACGCTATGCTAATATATGTCAAGGAAAGCCTATGCACTTATTGATCTGTGACTTCACCAACCCAACACCCCACAACCGGTCAGAGTTAAGCCTGTTCACCCACTATACTATGTTCACGATAGAATGAATCCCGAATGGAAAATACAGTGACTATACTGCATGGGCATGAGAAATGTCCTTATGAAATAATATACTTTAAAAGAATATACTTGTGTGAAATGTAATGTTTTCAATGTTAATTGAAATTAAATAAAAATGTATTGCAGTTTAAATTTATATTTAATGCAATCAGCTGAACATTAGAGTGCTTTCGTGACTCGCTTAAGTGGGACAAAAGTACATTATATGTAATTTCATAATTCTATTGTCATTGAAATGTTTAAAGTGCACTGACAAATGCACTGAAAAGCATTTATGATAAACTAAATATTTGTAATTACATGTTTGTAATGATGAAGTTGCTAATTAGTACATTTAAAAATACATTAACTTTAAATATAAAATTGAGAAACACACTACAGTTAAAAGTATTTTATGTTTTAGCATTATGGTCAACACATGTTAATGTACTCATTTAAAGCACAACAAAAGAATATAAAAACAATGATCTTTAATACTTTTATTTTGACATTATTGCAAAGTGCACTTATAAAAAGTGTACTTAAAGTGTTAAGACAATAGTGTACTATCTTTAAGTGGCCTTTAATTGCATTAATATTATATCATCTGCAAGTAAATATACTTTAAGATTTGTAGTCTCTCTTGTTGTTTTATTCAGAGAGTGTGTCAAGTTATCATCTCGGAACTAGATACAGTTATTTTGCATCGCTCGCACTGATCTAAATCATTGCATTGTATTGTGGGACACTATTTTGTGCAGTGTTGTATACCGGGATAACGTAGTTTTGTAAAAATGTCCAGAGGTTAGACTTTTTGGATGGGGTTAAAATTTGGTTTGGGTGGAACGACCACAGGATCAAAGTATGCTGTAATCTCCACTAAATATAACAATAAAATGTGGACAACATATACAGAATGCCAGCAAAGGCCACATAAGATCACACAGTTTAAATTAGTGGGACAGTTGATGAGAAGCAAACAGCATGGACACGCTTCTATTCACATATACTGTATAATTCAACATGATCTCATATTATGTATCTGAAACTTGAAGAGCTAATGGCACGATTTTGCACATGATGGCAAAATCAATAATGCCAAATTAAGTTCTGACTCATTATGAACATAAAATGGCAATAACTGACATAAAAATAAAAAATAAATGAATCAATGAGAGCAGAATGTGTGAGTTGCACTTTACAAACACACACACACACATATATGCACCATCCCTGCCTGTTTACTCAAAAACACAAAATGATATTGCATGTTGACAGAATATCTTGTTAATGTCAGTGAATTCAGTTCATTAATCATTTCTATGCTCAACGCCAAAGTGTTGACACCATAAAACATGATGTCGTTATTAGTGCGAGGCAGTAGCGCACTAGACTCTGACATCAAAGGTTGAATCTCACAGCAATAAACCAAACACACACACACACACACACACACTACGTCACCCTAAACATGCACATATAAGAGGGAAAATGCAACAAGCGCTATAAGCATGCAAAGAGAAAGAGCTTCGGATGAGAAGTTGCGTGTTGCACATCGTGACAGTTCATAGACAAACCTGCAAGTTCTTTCGTTTAACTCAAGTTGTCTGGACTTGCATTGCAATTGTGTGAATTTGCAGGAGCATTTACAGGTGAGGGGGTCCTGCACATACAAGCGCTTTCTTCTCTCTGAGCAAGGCTCACAGTGGCTGCAAGGGAAGCAGAAGGGAGAGACAGAGAGACATCTAAGCACTAGTGATCTGGGCAGAGCTCTGGAGTGACGCACACACACGATCATGTACCTCGCCATCACACAACCTTCACCGGATCAGACTGAATGAACTGTTAAAAAAACGTGTGTTCTTTTTTGCTTAGTTTTGAAGATGGGTAGCATTAGTGGCAGTAGGAAAGCTGGCATTGTGTGATGGGAGTGAATTATGAGCTCATTCATTCATCACACATGAGGCACGGTGATTAGTGGCAACATTGATTCAGCCAGGAACAGTTATTGGACTGACACAGACAGCTGCATTCACATACACACTTTCCACATATACACAATTGAAAGCAGAATGACGCAAAAGCAATGTTTGCAAAAATGGCTCAGTCAAATACAGAAACTTGCCACAGTATAGCAGCACAATTTTGAATCATTTCTAAAATGGTTTCATACACAAACACTTTATCTGTTCTTAATTGTGTAAGTGCACCTACACAGAAAAAATAAAAAAAAAATACTCCAGTTTTTCTCAAATTATATTTATGGTTTGGTTCAAACCTTACATTTTGTTGTAATATTAGTCAAAATATTTATTTTCCCAAAAACAAAAACATTAATAAAAAGATTTTTCATTATAAAGACCATAACATACTTAATTAATATATTTTCTTCAGACATAAGCTAAAATTTTACTAAATGTAGGTCAATATAATAATTTTTAAGGCTTTTCACAACTTAATTTCACCATAAACGAAAGCCAAATTAGCTATATGACAGCAGGATTTTCACTTAATTTTCACTTTCCTTGTGATGTATTTTCAAAATATCCATAATCTTTTCTGTTATAAAAATAATAATAATAATAACACCCACAATAATTTCTGCAGTCATTAAAGCTAGCACATCAACACTTGTTTCTTCTATAAGGAGTGTTACTTGCTAAACTTGCTGAAACTGAACAAAACAGGTTTTAGTTCACCCAAAAATGAAAATTCTGTCATCATTTACTCACCCTCATGCTGTTCCAAACCTATAAGACTTTCGTTCATCTTCAGAACACAAATGAAGAGATTTCTGTCCCTCCATTGACAGTTCATGAAGAGTTTGTAAAACGAATCCATATGAATTGAATGGTTTAGTTCAAATTTTCTGAAAAGACATCATTTAGCCTTCTATTCTCAAATAAACATTGATCAACTCACACATTAGATATGGTAAACAGAAGCAAGAAGCAATGAGGTTCATTCTCGTGTGTTTCGCAGCACGTTTGAGCTTCATAAGAGGTTTGTTCTCGTGGGTCAATCAGAATCAGTTGAGCTTCTGTTTATGTTCGCTGATCAATATGTGAACAAAAGTTGAAATTAAATCTGTTCATCATATAAAGCAATTGAGTCTCTTCAGAAAATTTGGACTAAACCGATAAATATGGATGAACTGTAGCTGTCAATGCAGGGACAGAAATCCCTTAGATTTCATTAAAAATGTCTTCACATCTTGTGTTTCGAAGATGAATGAGTCTTACGGGTTTGGAACGACACAAGGGTGAGTAAATGATGACAGAATTTACATTTTTGGGTGAACTAACCCTTTAACTTATTTCAGTGTAGTACAGACAAGAGCCCAAGAGACAAGAGATTGTTGTCCAAAATGTCAATGGGCCTGAATACAGGTGAGGGATCACATGAACGTGGAGTCATCCCAGCTGTGGTGGCACATTAGTATGATAATGACAGAGACAGCCATGCAACCACTGTTTATTTACCTTTGGTTGCTTTCGTCTTTGCGGGCTTTGGGCCAACAGTGTGAATATGAGTACAAATAAATGCAGACTGAGTGAGATTACAAAGAGCAAACAAACTGCCCTGAAATAAAGCCAATGACTGAGAGCAAAATACTGCTTGAGCGCAGGTGAGCCGAGGCGTTGAGATCGCCCGTATCTCTCTCTCTTGCTCTTTTTCGGCTTTTAACCCTCCCCACTCTGGGTTTTCTGCAAAAAAGGAAAATAACGCAAGAATAGGACATCTAAAAAAGTTGAAGTTTCTAACAGTCATGCTGAGAAAGATCTATCAGCGCTAGGGATGTCAAAAGTACAGGTACTTCGGTAACAAGTTGATACTAAAAAAAATGTCTTGTTTTTTGTTTTTGAATTTTTGTTTAATTGACTTGTTGTTTACTTACACTACCGTTCAAAAAAAAATAATTTGTTTTTTTAAAGAAATGAATCATTTTATTCAGCAAGGATGCATTGAATTAATCAAAAGTGACAATAAAGAGACATTTATAATGTTACAAAAGATTTATATTTCAAATAAAAGCTGTTCTTTTGAACTTTCTATTCATCAAAGAATCCTGAAATACAAAGTGTATCACGGTTTCCACAAAAATACTCTGATAATGATAAAAAAAATATATATATATATTTCTTAAGCAGCAAATCAGCATTTTAGAATGATTTCTGAAGGATCATGTGACACTGAAGACTGAAGTAATGATGCTGAAAATTCAGCTTTGATCACAGGAATAAATTACATTTTAAAATATATTACAGCTCTTTTTAATTGTAATATTATTTCACAATATTACTTTTTTTTCTGTACTTGTAATCAAATAAATGCAGCCTTGGTGAGCAGAAGAGACTCACAAATCTATCAAATCGTACAACTTTTGAACGGTAGTGTAAAGGCTATATGCCACTGTTTTGAACCTAATTTGTATATTTATATTAATATTTAACATTTTAAATAAAGTAGTATACATATGCATTATTCATTTTTGCTGTGGTTTCAGATTGATACTGGTGTTAGTATCAACAACTGAAATTTCGCTATTGTGACAACCCTAATCACCACCAATTAAAGCGAGGAGCAGCGCGTCACGGACAGCCCTCGTGAGGAATGAACGACAGACGCTATAGTCAAAATAAGCAGCTGAATGAGCCGTAGCATGTGTGTGTGTGTGTGTGTGTGTTTGAGGAGCTTAAAGGTAAGGATCGAAGTACAAGGAGCTGAACTTGAGCTTGTGAATCAGAGTCGCTGGACTCCCCGCCCCCCGCTTGCCTACGTGCTGAAAGACAGGAGGTAGAGACGACATGCAGAGAGTCGGCGCTTAGCCCCATGACGAACGGATTTCATTTAGCCCTCTCAGCTAACCTGATCCATCTCTGTACGTTGGCATTAACCTAGCAAGGTGTAGAAATGCACACAGCCGCCGCACATCCAATTAAACGGGGTCATTCCATTAGATTAGACACTTTTCTGAGCCATTTTTGTAATGAATTTGACTGGTGTCATTTAGTGGAAGCATAAAATATGTAATAATATCCAGCTTTCTCACTTAATATCCAACAATATTACTAATTTAACTGCACTGACACTATCGGATAAGAACAAAACTTGTGCTGATTTGAAAACTTTGAACTGATTTGAAACAATTTCTATTGAATGAAGTGCTAAAAATAAAGGCTTAGTAAACCTGCCGTTGTATATTGTGAATATTGGTGAATATTGCTTATGTTCCTCTTTTGTAAGTTGCTTTGGATAAAAGCAAAATGCAAATGCCTTTTTGTGCTATTTTTCCTTAAGATAACTGCCATTTGATTTAATATTTATGTTATGCAACACAATGACTGGATTCTGTGGCTTTAGATCGTTTTGGGGTCTAACACAGGTTAAGACACAATGGCGCTAAATGAGGTTTGTGAAACAGCTCAAAATAACCAACAAGAACCTCTGTCTCAGGATCACCTACTATTTAAAAGGCTAAAAATAAAAGTGGGTTAACGACAGACACTTGCTACTATGATTAGTATGGGAAAGTAGGCAAGGGTCAGCCTTGAGCAACTGTGGTGTGAGAGGCACCGGGTGGTCTTCACAGCCACCATCTTACAGCTGCCACAGAGAGCAAAAGCCTCGCCTCAGAAGAAAAACTGAAACCATCCTATAAAAGAGTCTGTTATCAGAGCTCAGGACAGAGGTCTTAAGAGATATACAGAGAAATTCAGGCTTTTACTGTGGGCTGTAAAACCCTCAGAGCGGACTGATGGACACATGATGAGCTGCACGCTCTACTCATGAAACGGATTGTTCTTGCTCTAAAATTAGATTGCACAAGTCACATTACATATTAAGGCATATTACTGGGAAAATTAATTGTTTATTGTGGTCAGATTCCTGTGGCCAACCTTTTTTTAAAAAAAAAAAAGCAATCAGATCACATTTTCAGAATGCCGCTAGAGCACCGCAGGTCATGTGACAAGAACCAACCAATCAGCTTCACCAGCTTCACGCTCAGCCAAGATGGAGGAACAGCTGATCATAGCTGTACTGGGATACCCAGAGCTGTACGATTTGTGAAGCGGCTATTATTTTCAGTGTTGGAAATCCATTTGTCTCGAGCGCTTTGGAAAAGCAGCGTGGCCGGCATTTTCCACGTGTTTTTAGATGCGACATGTGAACGACCACTTAATATTCAGCAATATTATTGATTTAACTGCGCTGACAATATCAGATATGAACAAAACTTGAACTGAATTGAGCTGTATAACAACACTTGTCTTTTGTTTTATATTCAAAATCAAAATTTGGATCAAAATTTTTGACACTGTTGTTGAACTGAATTGAATCAACACTTGCATCATTAATTCTGCTGCTCTCCTGTTTATTACTGTGAAGCTGCTTTGAAACTATTTCTATTGTATAAATCGCTATACAAAAAAAGGTAAGGCTGTGCATTGCAGTCATTTTACCACAGGTGGGAAAAAATGGAATTTTGTGCAGTTCCGTTGCTTTCTTTTTGCTGCATTCTGATGAATTCTACTGGATTTAAATATGGTAAAATGAGCTGAACTCTTATTTGTAGCTGAATGCATATTACCAAAAAAATATTTCAGAAACAAACATGCAAGGGGTGGGAGATTTGTGGTAGAAATTTGTGAATGGCCGGCACTGCAAAGCTTTCTGAGGGCACAGATTCAGTGTGGGACTGCTAATGCATTTTATCCAAAATGACTTGCATAATTACTTTTTGTTTTCAGTTTTTCTTTGTGAGACAGCCTGCCATGTTTAGCAGATGGCAATCATTAAATAATGAATGGTTATCTGCCAGAAATAGAGATGTACTTGCTATAAAAAGACATCTAACACAAATAAAAGGAAAAGCAGGTTGTGTCATGATTAAGTCCTGTTGAAAGCATCAACTTTGTGCCTGAGGATTAGGAGGGATTCGGCTGTTGTGACATTTAGTGGAAGTTGATTTCACTGTTTGGGTGTGTGAACAGTCAAGTGTTTCACTTTATAAGTTTTGTTGTGGGGAAACAGAGTTGAGGGTGTGTCAAGGCGTGCTGTGGGAGTCATGACGAGTTGTGGTCTTAGGGATTTTTACGCACCAGATTTAAGTCGATATATTGAATGCTCACAATATACGAAATTAGCAAGCAATTAAGCATCATCATGAATAATGCCAAAGTCCCTTTCAAGGAAAGTCTGTTCACTCGGCGGCCATATTTGCAACACCTCCGGGCAGCTATTTTGGCATCCAAGACCAAGTCCTGTCTATTTGAATGGGGTAATCCTGAAATCTCAAAAACTGTTTGCCGAACTCACAATTAAATAACATATTCTGTCAGGAACTGTCCCATAAATGTTGTTTCTTATACTCAAATAACCCTGCAGTGACGTGTAGAACTGTGACTTTTTCTTTTATCATTATTTTTTCTTTTTTTCAGTTAATGTTTATTTTGTTTAAAGAAATAAAAAATGTGGTTTTAGGTTTAGTTTTAGTTAACAATAATAACTTTGGTTTAGATGTTTCATTGTAAGGATATTCTGGGTGAGCTGCAGAGGATTGATGGCACTGCAGAAGTGGCCACGTAGGAACTTTTGAATGTTTTGTTGTTAAAAAAAACAGTGGCAAGATGACTTAGAAATGTTGTGAGCTGGAATTCCTGGAACTTTATGTTAGGAATTACATATAAGTGAAAATAAAGTAAACGCTGAGTGCTGTGTGTTTACAAAGTGAGCTGCACTGGCACTGTGGACATCTGAGTTCATTTACTGTTCACATACAAGGCAAACTTCCTTTGAACCACCCTAAAATATAGATGATAGAACAATAAGCAGATGGGATGCAGCATTTATGACAATGCAAGCAGCACGAATCTGGCAATGATATTCACACGCACATCATCTCAGCTCTCTCCACTCACATACAGACAACAAAGACTGCTAAGTCATTTACATAATATAAAGTACACCGACACACTGACTAGTCAAGTTCATTTCTGAACAACTAGCTCCTACTGGAATACATTGCTAAAAGTAGCATATGCTTTCAATTTTATTGGTCAAACCAGGCGAACAGCTAAAAAAACTTAAGCTTAACTGCTAATAGCCTGGCTGCTAAGTGTTCAGTGTCCAGCTGGCTGCTTCTCATCGCCGGTCAATCAACCCAGTCATTGCAGTTTATGTCTGTGTATTTAGAAACGCCCTGTGCCATCTACAAGTAGAACTGTCCATACTGTCAACAAATGAATCTTAACCAAATCCCATAATCTCCCCGATGAAAAAGGAGGAATTGATGTTGACCGTTTCATCTTAAAATCACCCATAAGCTTGACATAAGAAATAATAATAATAAACAAACTTACTTTTCTTTCTTTGCTTTGACTTCTGCCTTTGGCCTGAAAAAGACAGATGCAACAGAGGTTTAATTCACATTTTATGAATTAAAGGAATCATTAGCTAAAAATGAATATTCCGTCACTATTTACTCATCCTTGATGTATGCTGTTATATTTTCTGTGGAACACAAGTTTTACATATTTCCACATAAATACAGTGCCATTATATATGTCGCAACAGGTTTGATGCCAATGACAAGACAGAGCAGGTTACTTTTGGTATGAAACAGTCTCAGCTTTCAAATTTTGTCATTTTCTAAGGAATTCAAACAATAAATACCATTTTGTGGCTCTTTAATGTGTTATAACAGATCGCTGTAGTGCCTCAGTTCAAGCGGCACGTGAACCGATCATCTCTACCTACTAGCTCCTAAATAAACATGAATGAACATCAGAAGGTATGTTGTTTAAACCGCAAAAAGACATCAATACACACCATTTTTCAAGTCCACAACATTAATCTACTAACTCTCCTGTCTGGTTTGTTTGTCGGACAAAATGGCGGATTCGGCGCTATGATTGGTCAGATCGCCTGTCAATCAATCTCAAGGTGAAGGGTGAATTGACGCCCAATATGCACCATATAGTTTTTCTCTCCGACAAAGGGAAGATTTTCCATAAATAACAACTTAAACTTTAACAAAGCTATCATATGACTTCAGAAGACTTAGAATATAATGCGCCAGTCTCACAGACTACTTTTATGGAGCTTTTAGGGTGTTTTTGGTCACTGTGAATTGTTGAAGATTTCATGTTTCCACAGAAAAAATAACAGCACAGTGAACAATAAGTTCAAACTTTGAACAAACTTTCATAATAATGGCACAATTTCCATTTTGGAAAGAACTGTTCCTTTTTAAACATACCTGCATTCACACTTGGTGTGTTCTGTGAAACTCAGTTGAAAATTATGCTGCGATACACGTTGTTTGACTCGCAGTACCTAGACGAATATACAAAAATAAGCACATTAAGCACTAAGTGTGTGAGCATTCGTGCACTACATGCATTGTGTCTGTAATGTATTATGTTTCAATGAGAAAGCTCCAGGGCTCATGATGTAGAATCACAGCTTAAAATATTCAAGTTAACAGCTAATTTTTATTGACTTTTTCTTACACACTGTTGAATAAATGGCAAGGCCAGGCCTCGACTGTGGCCAAGAGCAACATCAACCACATAAACGGGGCGTAAACACAGTGTGTAGCGGTAAACAACATAGCTGACATGCCAGTTAACACCGCCTCACTGTCCCATGTTGGGCAAGCATGATTTCATAGGAAGCAGGGTGAAGGATTGCACACACTGGATTGAACCAGTCTCACCTCCATGGTGACGTTGCGCGTCTCTGTAGGGACACACTCGAGCGCTTCGTCGTTGCAGCAGCCTGCACAGCGCATGAGAACCACACAGGACGGGATGTACGTGTGCTCGATCTCGTCGGGATACTCCTGAATGATGTCTACCAGCAGCTCTCGTGTCTTGCACGCACTCTTTTTATACACATCCAAGAAGGGAATCACTAAAGAGCAAGAAAAGTGAGAATGTTCAGTCACTATTATACCATATTCACAAAGACCCCCTTTTTTTTGTTCAATTAAAGGGGCAGTTCACACATAAAAAGGAATGTTCTCTCATTATTTACTTACCTTTATATCATTCCGAAACCTGTATGCAGTTATTTTGTCTGTGAAACACAAAAAGAGAATTTTTGAAGAATCTTCATGCGGCTCTTTTCCATTTAATGACGTTATTTTAAGTTTGTAATAACCACGACTGAGTCTGTTCCTCAAACAAAGCTATTGTACAACTTCAGAAGACTTGACCCTCGTGAAAGAGAAGTGAGCTTAATTGTACTGAATGTGCATTTGTAGCATACTCCAAATCTTAAAAGTATAATAATAATAATGAAATAAAAGGATACTTAAGTGTACTTATAGAGAGTACACTTTCATGACTGTTTACTTAAGTATACTTTTAAAAGGGATTAAGCTATAATTAATTATGTTTCAATAACCTTTTGATGTGCTTTGAATAAGTACATTTAATTTGATGTGTTGACTGACATACTAAAGCACAAGTAAAGTTTCTGGATAATAATTTTAATCTTAGTGTTATCCGTTATTACATTTAAAGTTAATATATTTTAAATGTACTAAATTGCAACTTCATCATTACAAATGTGCAATTACAAATATATGTAATTACAAGAGATGACATTAAGTATATTTTAGTTTACAATAAATGCTTGCCAGTACATTTGGCAGTAGACTTTTACCATATTTCAAAGACAAGAGTTATGATTAGTTATAATTATGAAATTACATATAAAGATGTATCATTTATGTGGGTCAAAAAAGCACTCTAAAAGTTCAGCTAATTGCATTTAATATAAATTTAAACTATAATACATTTATTTAATTGTAAATAACATGCAATTAAGTGTCCAAAAACATTGCATTCAGTTTGCGTTTTATAAGTGTATTATACCCATAATAAGTCCCCTTTTTAAAAGCATGCTAAATTGTACTTCTTTTCCACAAGGGGAAATACAGCACATAAGTCTTTTTGTGTGTTTTTCTGTCCTTTTTATAGCCAAAAGTCATGGTAAATATGAAAAGAGCAGCCTGAAGATTCTTCCCCTTTTGTGTTCCACCATCAAAATAACAGAATACTGGTTTGGAACGACATATTAAACCACAACAGTCAGTAAATTTAAACCATTAAAGTCAGATGCATGGCCTCACACCTTCACACAGGCCTGTTCTGTTCATTGGGGACTTTACTTCCCCAAATGGGCAAAAAAAAAAAAGACATGTCACACATGTTGAGGCACACACAACAGCACATGTGCCCCACTTGCACGACCACCCTACTCCACCCTAATCTGTGCACCTCCCTGAGCTGGCTTCCCATCATTCATTCTGACCCCAGTGCCTCATGACCTGGAGACTGCCAGGGAAAACCATGACCTCAGGCAGTGTGGCGCCAGGCTTTACTGCAGACACCTGACCTCCAAAAGAAGCCCACCCTGCGTGAGCGCTCCCTGCCACCCATGAATGCAAGAAACCAAACACAACTGTATTTATGATGCTGATGAAGTCAATAACTGCTAGAAATTTTTTGGTGGTACTGTACCAGCCACATTTCACCCAATGCCCCTATCATGACACATCTTCATTTATGGCTATGATGTTTGTATCTCATATATTTATTTAGCAAAGAGCAAAGTCGCACGTGGTCTGTTTTGATTTAGTATCTCTTAACCAGTTAGCCTTGTCTCTGATATTACGCAAATATAAACTGACTACTACTAAAGGCGATTCAATATTTTAATTTAATGCCTAGCAAAATCTTCTAGCATAGGTGATCTAAGCTGTGGGAAAGTGATTATGAATGGAAGCAGATGGGGAATGATGTAAAAATAACAATACACGTTCCCTCAGAAACGTAATAGGGACTCTATACAAACAACCGGGTTCACAGCTAACAAATAATTGTGACCTTGAGGACAAATCAGGGATAAATCTTGCAGTGTTTTTTGTTAATAAACAAACATGGCCATGGTCAATGACTCCACACAAGGTTGCTTGCGGGTGGAATAATTATTCACTTTGACGAACCTCAGCACAACCTAATGAGGGTGGGAAATATGTCCTAGTGTTGAGTGTCCAAGCAAATATTTATGTAAGTTCGTAACAAAGGAGAACCGCAAACATACAGTATTAGATGGACTGCGTACCTGCATCTCAAGCCTCAGAACTGGGATAAAACCATTTTCAGTTTGAATTTTGCCTCGGAAATGTCATTAAATATGCGTCCTCAAGGTGGCGCTAGACTCTTAGCCCAATTTCATATACATTTTTCATATCGCACATACTTCACATCAACATGTATGTACACTGCACATACAAAGGAGACTTACCTTCATTTTTGCTCTTTCCCCCTTCTTTGGGTATGTGGGCAGCCTATCAAGAGATAGAAATGACAGTTATAAGTGACAGAACAAGTTATAATCTGAATCGCCACTAAAAACAAACCATTAATAATGCTTGGGAAACTCTCAAAAGGGATCGTTTCCTCAACCAAAAGCACTTTAATTATGCTATACATGGTCAGACCAATTAGATGCTCAGCCTATTATATTAATAAGGAGTTTGCAGTGGTTCTCAACCTTTTTGACTCTAAGGCATCCCATTGGCCAAGAAAATAATCAAAGGCACCGCCATTTAGACCAAGATATTTCCTCAAGAAGTGCTGTAATGATGACAAAGCTGCTTTTTTCTAGCTTTTAATTAACATAAACTTGCAGTCTCAGTAAATAATAAACAGCAGTTCACTTCACAATTCCATGTATGTTCAGTAACATCAACAGCTGCTGAGGGGACACATTAAAAGCAAGAAATGTGTTGCCAGTTTATGTGCAATGTCAGGAAAAAAATGTGTTAAAATCAAACTTTTAGGGGTATAACAGCTCCTAAAGAGCGCATATTAGTGCCTTGAGTGTAACTATGACCGAGTGAGTGTACAACCAAGGGTAGATGTACCCAACGCTAATCACAAACATACCCACAGTGTACCGTTTTCAGAATTTTAATTAAGTTAGACTCATTTAAAATCATTTTAAGCCATTGAGATCCCCTTGGAAGTTTGCTGAGCCCCCCCTAGTGGGCCCCGTACCTTTGAGAACCACTGAGGCTTTCGGAATCTAGAAAGGAAGTTTGAATGCTTTCAAAAAGTACTTTTAGAATCTTTTTTTTAAAGTGAACATCATCTTCTTTCATCTTACTGAGTGAGTCAATTTGTCATTCAAAGAGGCCGCGGAGAGCCAATGATTCTCCTACTACAAATCAGACGGTCCTGTTTTCCCGCCTACAGATTAGTCTCGCTAGCGAGAGAGAGCGTGTGATCGGTTGCTGGTTGGTCGAGTTACTGCAGGTGGTGGACTGGCGCAACAGCTCTCGGTGTTGCGTGAGAAACTCGCCGGTTTGCCTCACAGACCATCTGCTTCATATCTAAGCAGACATTTCCCATATTCTGCACCCAACATTTGGACAATTACGACTAACCAACAAACAAACAAATGACGGTAATTTACCTCATACAAATGTTTCACGACATCAAACTACGTGCACTGCCAAATCACTATTCAATGAATTAATAAGGCGGGAGACAAAGAAACGAAGGAGCTCAGGTAATATCTTGTCATTGTTTTCGACAAGAGAGCTGTTAGTTACATTAATTAAAGTCTTAAGATAGCACTAATGAAGTCCATGTTGTGACTGAATTCATAGTAGCCTATTATTATGTTCAGATTGATCGCGTGTGTGACGCGTAACAGCAGCACATACTATATATTTACATTGCAATGTCTTGCTTCAACTGAAATGTGCATTTATTAACCAAAATCTTTGCCTAACTGAGATTTAATCGTTGTAGCCTACTTATACCTATATGAACGAGACTTTAGCTGTACCACAGTATTGATTAATATTCCTGACATGACAGATATAGCCTAGTTAGTTTCTCCAAACGAATAAGTTTTAAGCTGATAATTCCACGTGAAACTTCGGGTAACCTAGTGTATAAAGGGTGTAATGGCACTGGGCAGATGCATTCCGTCCTCGTGCGTGTAATCTGACCTCCGTATAGGCTACACATTAATAAAAAACGAATGGTTTGATCCCTCTATGTTATCTCTCATTTCAAACCCACCAAAAATACATAGCCCTTACCTTTACAGCAGACAGATGAAGGAGAGCCGCAAAAAATAACTGTATCGAATAAACAACAAAGTTCATGATTGTAATTCCAGTGGTGTGTTGCGGTGAGTGTCACTGAACAAGTCTTTGGCTCTCAAAACAATTAAAAAGCGAAGCTGTGGAATATGAATGAATCGTGTGATATCGTGGGTCAAAATAACAATTCCATTCTGCCCTTCAGGACCGAAGCACCTGCGTCGAATCCACTAAAATTAACTTCTTGAACGTCCCCGCTCCTCCAGAAAATATAATAACATAAATAATAATAATAATAATAATAGTAAAATAAGACAAAGAAAAGAAATTGGGTGAAATCCACACTATCTTGGTCCTCCGCGTATTTCGCTTATAAAATCCACAGTATAACGGAAGGTCGACTTTTAATAAATCTAAATCCAAAACGTCAGAGGCAAAACAAAACAAACAAAAAAGTTTCGTATACTTCCAAGCGCAACCTCCACTCTGCACGCGCGACTAGGGTCAGAGAACGGCTTCTGCGCGTATGATTATCATCAAGAGCAAGACATTACATGTGCCGGTATAAAGTGATCCAATGGCAATCCCTGGTTTAACTGCAGCAGACGTTTCCTTCTTTTCCTCGTCTTATTTCCGCAATTGTTTGGGCTTTTCTTGTTTCATATAGGTGTGGATGTTATCGCGCAGTATGGGGAGGTCTTGTCACTTTGCGCTCGCTCTGTCTTTCAACGCTTCTGCTGCTCAATGCTGCAGATCTTGAGAGAATCGGCACACGGGCGGCGAGAGCGCTGATTGGTCAGGCGGAGGTTACGTAGATTATGATGCGAAGGGCTTGACTCACTTTTCATGAAGGTGGGAAATTTACGCATTGTGCCCATTGCGTGTGGGCTATTTGCATTCATGGGTTGTACAAAAATAGGTTTTACATTTACGAAAGCATTTCAGTTGTAGTAAATCCTCAGTATACCTCTCATACATCTTCCAATTCATTTCGTTTTGTACAGGTTTGACCAGTTCGCACTAAAATGGGGGTGGTAGTTGATGCATGTTAAGTCTTTCTTTAGGTAGCAACTTTAGGCATTATGGTAACACTTTATAATAAGGTCACATTAGTTAACGTTTGTTAATGCATTAACAATGAACGTTACATTACAACAATCTTTGTTAATCGTAGGTCATTGTTCCTGCTAGCTCAGGTCCATTAGATAATATTAACAGACACAACTTTTGATTTTAATAATGTAGTAGTAAATGCTGAAATGAACATTAAGAATGCTTTAGAAGTGTTTTAATTGTTAATGTTTTCTGGAGTACATTAGTATTGATTGGCTATATGTTGCAATTAACTTGTTGCAGTCATATACATTTACATATTTGTAATTTAGTTTTTTTTTTTCTCTTTAATTTCACAATTAGTTCTTTTTGTTGTTGTTTATGGGGAAGCTTTAAATAAGCCCTTTTGGGTTTGCTGCCTGTCCCTGTACAACATATGGATTGTACTTTTTGTTTTATATTTTATATTTGTGCAAATAAACTAAACCAAACCAGACNAATGCTGAAATGAACATTAAGAATGCTTTAGAAGTGTTTTAATTGTTAATGTTTTCTGGAGTACATTAGTATTGATTGGCTATATGTTGCAATTAACTTGTTGCAGTCATATACATTTACATATTTGTAATTTAGTTTTTTTTTTTTCTCTTTAATTTCACAATTAGTTCTTTTTGTTGTTGTTTATGGGGAGGCTTTAAATAAGCCCTTTTGGGTTTGCTGCCTGTCCCTGTACAACATATGGATTGTACTTTTTGTTTTTTTATTGTATATATTTTATATTTGTGCAAATAAACTAAACCAAACCAGACTAACTAATGTCACTCTAAAAAATGCTGGGTTAAAACAACAGCGGCTGGGTTAAATGTTTGCCCAACCTGCTGGGTAGTTTTATTTAACCCAAATATTGTTTAAAAATGACTGTATTATTTGCTTAAAATGAACCCAAAATATGTTGGAAATTAACATTTATTAATATGTTTAATAAACAAACATTTATTAATACTTTTTTTGAATAATATTTAAACAATAAACATTTATTAAATTGCTTATTAATAAATGCTCATCTTTTTGATTATTATTGTTGCCTCTAGTAATTATGAGTCTGATTTTTAATTTCCAACCTATTTTGGGTTCATTTTAAGCCAGACATATAGTAATTTGTAAACAATTGTTGGGTTAAATAAAACTACCCAGCAGGTTGGGCAAACATTTAACCCAACTGCTGGGTCAAAACAACCCAATCGCTGGGTTTGTCCATTTTCAACCCAACTTGGGTTGTTTTTAACCCAGCATTTTTTAGAGTGTGTAGTTAACAAACGGACCCTTATTGTAAAATGTCTTATGCGGGCAATTAACTCTTTTAGTGAGATCAGGTTTTCAACCAGGCGTTCATGAAAGTCCTGCGGGGGTGAACAAATCCTATATATTTTTCTTTAATGATCTTTATATTTCTATTATTGAGAAAATCTAGCCTTTTACAGCATATTGAAGGTCCCTAGATTGGCCGAGAGTCTGCTAAGGGAGTCCCGAACCAACTTCTTTGATGCTTTTCAAGAGTTCAAATCGATTGACGACATATTTGTCTATGGAAAGCCACACAATAAGTGCTGGGAAGAGGTCACAGATTTATCTTTGTTTTACCAAAGAACAAGAAAAAAAACTTTTCAACTAAATAAAACAGAATAAGTAAAAAATAGGTGCACAATGTCTAAAATAAACATAAAAGGAACTCAAGAACATTAGTTTCAAAATCAAACTTGTTTTAAAGGAATATTCTGGTCATGTAGAATCTAACAATGGTTAATGAATGTAATGCAAAGGTTAATCCAAAACCTGTAATCCCTGTGATAAACATTTAAACTGCCACAATAATATTTACAGACTTCTAATATTACAGGTTCACATGCATTATGAATGATGAGTACTTTATGTTTGAGCTTATAAATATGTGTGTAAACATGAAATGTTTTTCGTTTTCACAAATGTTCCTGCCACTCATGTCTTCAGTGGTCACAGATACCTGTCCTTGGCAGTCCTGTCATATTTTGAAACCTGCAGGAAGAAAAAAAAAATCTATCCCGGAGAACGTGGATGAATGAAAATTTGAGCTGATGTTTACTCCCTTGCGGCGGGCAGTAGGAAGTGGCAGGGGGTAATACCAGGGCTTCCAAGTTCCCATGAGTACAAGCTGCTGAGAAAATCTAATTCAGCCAACTGGAAGACTCAAGGATGGCGCCCCAGTACAAAGATGGGAGATTTAGACGTAGTTTCATTTCCCTTCAAAATCACCATGACCTCTTTCTCACACACACAAAAAAAAATACTCATTCCCCATGTTCCCTGACACAGAGGTGGGTCACGGCCTTCTCTCCCACAGCGCTCCGAGTCAGGCACTTTACCCTGTTACTATGGTTGCCAACCACTTAAAGTCTCCTTCTCTTTATGTTCTGTCCTTATCCTCGCTAACTTGATCCTCAAGTGATAAGTGTAATAAGGTGGGTAAAATGTTTCTCACTGTGGAACTTTTTGGGCTGTAGAATCTGTTAAACTAGTAAACCATGCACTCGTGCTTTGGCGCAATAACAGTACTAGGTATTCATTGATAAATGTTATCCTGGAGAAAAACAGATTTCATATAATAAATTAGCTTTTAGTAAAACTTTAATAAGCATGGACGTCGACTAAGTATCTAAAGAGTGATCCAACAGACAAATAAGCCGCTGAACTCCAGTGAAAAATGATCTTATGCTTGTAGAGAAGAAAAAGAGCTTGTGTTGATATAAAGGAATTAAATGAATTCATTTGTTTGAGCAGAACAGGTACTTGTTCTGGTTCGTCCCACATTATCCCTTTATTCTGTTTCACCCATAGAGGGCACTGTGTAGACACTGTTTAGCATGCTGATAATATAAAGAAATAAAGTTTACAAGTGTTTGCATATTAAGAGCAACTATGAAATGTTCTAAATATTTATTTTGTATACCATATGTTTAATGGCTCTGTTACACCATCTGTGTAAGTAACATCAGTAGAATCCATGCCCATACGATTCAGCAAATCACATGCCACAATCGACACAAATACCAATATGTGGGCTGTACAAGAGTATTAATGTCACTGTATTTGAAAGCAAACCAGTATGTGTTCAGATGAATGATGTAAAAACCACTACACTAAAAGTATAACCCAAAAGACACACTGGTTTAGAGTAATATAAATGGGTTGAATAGGAGAACATACCCAGAAGCAAAACAAATGATTGCATCTTTTGCTTGAATTAATATCATTTGGCTGCATCTTTATTAACTTTGCACAGTTAAGGCTAGTCAGAAAGAGAATGAAAGTGTACAGAATCCTTTTAAAGTCACTCCAGATAAGTTTGGATTAAGGTTGCGTCTTAGACTGGATCATTCAAGGACAATAATCTTCCTGTCCTTAAAACACAGCTTACTTCAGTGGTGTGATTTTGAAACTTTTGACAAGGCCTTTGAGATTGAGTTCTTTCTTTCTTTCTTTTTACTGATTTCACACAGTCTGGATCTTTGGGATGTGTCACATACACAATGACCAGTTTTTGCCCTAAAAGTCTTGTTGATCATTTGAAGTCTCTCTGATCAGTTTCCTACTTTCATTTGGGGAAAAGTAAAATCCATATGTTCTGTAAACTTCACTGTTCAATATTATGTCACTGGGATATTTTATACTTATACTCCTGATTTGTACATTTCCACCAGTTGTTTTGAAAGCATTGTTTCTCCGAAATGTGTATTCTTGCTTTTCTACTGCCAAATAATTGAACACTGCTTTTGTATGTGCTTATACTTGCTATTCATGGTGTCTGTGAAAACTATCTGACAGAAAATAATCTGACCATAACCAGAGCACTTTTACACAAAACAGTTACTGTTTTGGAGGGATGATTTTGTTGATCCTTTGAAATCAGCCAATACTGTCCCCAGAATATACAAGAAATTAATTAACTTTTTAAAGTTCTTATATACAGATACACACTCTGAATAGATTTATCTTTATAATATATTTGATTAATTTTTTTTTTTTTTTTGTANTGTAGACATTTAAAGGTGCACTCTAAAAACTGCTGGGTTAAAAACAACTCAAGTTGGGTTGAAAATGGACAAACCCTGCCATTGGGTTGTTTTAACCCAGCGGTTGGGTTAAATATTTGCCCAACGTGCTGGGCAGTTTTATTTAACCCAACTATTGTTTAAAAATTACTGTATTGCTTTTTAAAAATGAACCCAAAATAGGTTGGAAATTAAAAATCAGACACATAATTACTAGAGGCAACAATTATAATCAAAAGGTGAACATGTATTAATAGGCAATTTTATGTTTAAATGTTTATTGTTTTACACTCTAAAAAATGCTGGGTTAAAAACAACCCAAGTTGGGTTGAAAATGGACAAACCCAGCAATTGGGTTGTTTTAACCCAGTGGTTGGGTTAAATGTTTGGCCAACGTGCTGGGTAGTTTTATTTAACTCAACTGTTGTATAAAAATTACTGTATTTCTTGCTTAAAATGAACCCAAAATATGCTTGAAATTAACATTTATTAATATGTTTAATAAATGAGCATTTATTAATAAGATAATGAATAATAAACAATAAACATTTATTAAATTGCTTATTAATAAATGTACACCTTTTAATTATTATTGTTGCCTCTAGTAATTATGTGTCTGATTTTTAATTTCTCACCTATTTTGGATTCATTTTAAGCCAGCCATATAGTCATTTTTAATCAGTAGTTGGGTTAAATAAAACTACCCAGCAGGTTGGCCAAACATTTAACCCAACCACTGGGTTAAAACAACCCAATTGCTGGGTTTGTCCATTTTCAACCCAACTTGGGTTGTTTTTAACCAAACATTTTTTAGAGTGTATTATTCATTAAACTTATTAATAAATGTTCATTTATTACACATATTAATAAATGTTCATTTCCAACATTGGGTTCATTTTAAGCAAGCAAAACAGTAATTTTCAAACAATAGTTGAGTTAAATAAAACTACCCAGCAGGTTAGGCAAACATTTAACCCAACCGCTGGGTCAAAACAAAACATTTGCTTGGTTAAAACAACCCAATTGCTGTGTTTGTCCATTTTCAACCCAACTTGGGTTGTTTTTAACCCATCCGTGCCATAGACATAGCTTTTACGCTTCAGTCTCCTGCTCTATTTTTTAAATAAGTGATCTTTGCATTGAGAGCCTCACTCCAGCCAAGGTCTGTCCTCAGGTTTATCTGTCACCTTGTCCAATAGTCTAAGTCTGAGCGTATTATGTCTGTGTACTGGGCCTGATAGTTTCTGACACAGTGCGGAGGACACACTTAGATAATTCACACCGTGAGTATCCGCAAGCATACTGCTCACAGCTGCACTCCAAATAAAAAGCAAAGCTGCAAAAGATTGCTAAGTGAAATTAAAGCAGTTGTCCAAATGCGTTTGGGACAGGATGCGCCTACTCTGCTGTCTCTTGATCTCACTGGACTGACCCTACCCAATGTTTTAACTACCGACCCACCCTCACAAACTCTGCTCCTTAATCCTAAAGGCCAGTTGGAGTTCTTTAAGACGTCTCACATGCTTTCTGTGAAAATATTTTGTCTGGGCCCCATTTCCAAGGGAGTCACAACGATAACATGAGCTGCTGCAGATCAAGACGGAGCTTGCAAACACATTGCATAATAATGGACAGAGTTACACTGAGGAAGACAGGGTCAGCGAGGAGCTGAAGAAAGCAAAAGAAAGAGATGCTAGATTGGGGAAGTTCCTTCAGCGGTGAAGTGACGTGAGCGGGGAGACAAGGTGAACTCCTGGTACGGCATTCCTTACCGGGATTTAATTGAAGAACAACACGCAGGTTCATCTGCAGCGTAAAAGCCTCCCTAGCTTTTGCTGATGTCAGGAACATGTTAAAGCACTGGCAGAGAAACTTAATGAGCCCTGTCAGCATCAACACCCACACTAAACACACACAGGCCTGCTTGAGTATATTGTTGAACTGCAGCTGCTGCAGAAATACACAAGCTTGACTCTTTCACCGATGATAATTAGGTCACACAGACTCTTGAACGTTTTTCTCCGTCTTATTAAAAAAAGATTCACGCATTCACATGTGTATAATCAGTTAGAGAGATGAACTAGTTTTCCTGGATGTCTTCAGAAAGATACTTGATTTAAGCTCTAAAAATTTTGCAACGAAGAGCCTTAGCTAAAGTAGCTAACATGCCTCTAATATAGTAAAAGGAATAGTTCACTCAAAAATGTTTATATCATAATGCACTCATCCTTTTTCTTCTGTAGAATACAAAATAAGACATCCGGAAGAATGTCTACTGTTTTTCTCCATAAAATGGAAGTCAATGGGGTCCAAAACAACACTCTATGGACTGAACGATTAATAATAAAGCGAAAAGATGTGTTTGTGTAAGAAAAATATCCATATTTAACAAGTTATGAAGTAAAATATCTAGCTTCCTTTTTCCGTAAGTTGAATAGGGAAGGTGTAGGACGTAGCGTAAGCTTTTTGAACTGTGAGAGGCGTTACACTTTCTTCGTAAGTTGAATATGGAAGGCGGTCTGGCGGAAGCTTGATATTTTACTTTATAACTTGTTAAATATGTTTTTTTTTTTGTTTTTTGTTTTTTACACAAACGCATCGCTTCGCTTCAGAAGGCCTTTATTAACCCCCCGGAGCCTTGTGGAGTGCACGTTTATGATGGATGGATGTGGATGGAGACACTTTCTTCAGCTTCACACTTGCTGCCATTATAAAGCTCGGATGCATCATGATATTTATTAATATTTCTTCGATAGTGTTCATCAGAAAGAAGAAAGTCATATACGCCTATGATGGCTTGAGGGTGAGTAAAGCTTGTGGTAACTTTCATTTTAAAGTGAACTAATCCTTTAAATTCAAATAGTGGCAGATACTATATGCACATCAGTGTACTTATTTCCAGTTTTCAAATATTGTCTTCATTTTTTATTTAAAATGAACTCCTCTCCAAGCTGATGTGGGATGGGAAAAGGGAGAAGAATGGAATAAGAAAAAGATGGATTTTAACTCTGTTTTTTGCTTGCTTCAAAAGTTAAATCCTCACTAAACTGTAAACCTGTCCCTCAAATCTGATTGGCTGATTGGAATGTTGTTCAACAAAGATGTTTTGCACTTGGTGAAATCAGGTTCTGCTGTACTGAGGGAGTGCAAGTTGCAGAGAGCCTTTATTTTCCCCCCGAGATAACTGAAGCTGCATTGAGAAGGTATTAAACTTGTGCAAATTTGCTAGTGTGTGAATTGTTTATGAGTAGGATTTGGGAAAACTGCTTAGAAATGCTATTAAACAAATATTTGATTCTTGGATACTGTGGCCAGTTGAGAGATTTGTAGAGTGTTAAGGATTTGACGCAAGTTCATGCTGTAGAGAACTCTTCATAGCTCAAGTTGAGTAGCTTTGGAATATAGCCTAGTTAGAAGAAGAGGCGAGTAATGGACAGTAATAAAACCAGGTCTGGATTAGCAAAATGATGGGATTGTTATTATTTCAGATTTTGTTGCAAGTAGACTGAAAAAAGGTAACCTAAAATGGTAAGATTTAAATGAACTGCTTTATTTTTGACTGGTTAGGTTCAAAAATATTACTTGCTGAATCAGCCCAAATACATTAATTTACAAAAACAAAACTCATTTTCATAAGTTAAATCTGGAAATGAAATTACTTTGTCTTATATTTGGTCCAAAAATAATGAAGTCTGGTACCACAAGAAAAGGAATCATTCAATTAAAAGTGCATATTTTATTTTTGGAGTGAAAGAGAGAAGTAGCCAAACCTTTTGGCGGTTGTTGAGGAGACAAACTGAAAAGAGGCTGATTTAGCAGAAGTCAAAGAGGCCATGTTGGAATTATATTGAAACAAAAGAAATACTAAATTGTTTGTGAAGGAAGCCATGTCTTGCCATGGTTAACTGGTGCATAAAAAAGGTTCACAGCAAATCAGCATTTATGCAGAACCAGAGTGAGGTAATATATCTTTCCATTGTAATTTGGGGAATTATAATCATGCACCTCCCAAACTGTAGTTTAGGACTCCGTTTAAATGTTGAATTTATCATCACTGAGTTCACCATGCACCCTCTAAGATTTTAAACTAACACCAAGTTATATGTATACAAACACTGTGTCTGTATATACTATAAAGTGGAGATCTAAACATACCAAATGTAATGAAGACCCCAAACAGCTGCACCATAACTTATGTGTGTTACTTATTAGTGTTACATTCACATATCACATGTTCCCTGGTGTACAGTTCGGCAATATGTTTCCTTAATGGCTACATAAAACCGCACAGAATAATTGAGAGCAAATGTTCACTCTTCGTTTGGCCTGAAACGTTTAACAGTGACTGCAGACAATTATGAAAATAAAAGATACATATATTGCAAGATTGCTCTCACAGTGTAGATATTTAATAAATGGTGGTTTGATTAAGCTATAAGAAAGAGCTAACATGCTGTTAGATTCATAGATTTAGGTTCATAGCAAACATATGGCATAGAATCCACAGGAATTTGTTTCATAAAACTAAAAAGTCCTGTTGACCCCCTGTATAAGGTCTAATAGCCATCATAAATTCAATATTGTAAGCCAGATCAGGCCAAGTTCCCAGCACTCTGAGCCAAGGCCACAGATGGCTTCACAGTATACCAAGTGCACAACATACCCAGACATGCCCTTTTGAGTTACGTCTTCGCAAAAATCATGTCTAGAAGTCAGTACATGTTTGTAAATGAAGGAAAGTGCTAATCTTTCATTTTAGTGTGTTTTGGCTTCATCAAGGACGAATTTGTCTGTTTGACTTTTTTTTAATTTTTTTTATTAAAAGCCAGTGGTTAATATTATTTTTGTTTACAAATATATGCTCTGTTCCAAATCGCCTACTTGTACTATGCCTTAAAAGTATGTAATGTTTTTGTGAAGAAACAGTACATAATTTTGAGTGTGTAGCAGAATAGTAGGCAAGTTTTGGGACATACTACTTCGTCATAATTGCGTCTTAAACATATCACTTTGTCATCCTGTCACCGTTTAAACTACCCTGTCAATCCTCTTGTCACAGTTAAAATCCTCCACGTTCATTTTAATTTAATTTCCGACCATATCAGAGAGAAATTTAGTAACATGTTGATCTGCCAGTCATGGGTCTTTCATGTGGAGAACTCTCCTCATGCGTTTACATAAGGATGCATTTAAAAGTTAATGACCAAACATATCTTTATAAAAGTTCACAAAGCTGTTGCAGATTAAATATAATGTGGATAACACTAAATATTTTTTTTTTCTTCATGTAAGATACTGATTATTAATCACTCAAACCCTTTTTATCTAAACCTCTCTACTTAAAGGTGCAATATTTTCTGTCTGCTAGAGGTCGCTAGAGGTCTATTCAAAACAAAGGCGTAGCTTGATGACGGCAAGTTTGAGCTCGGAATCTTAGGACATGTGGTCTTCACATCACAGCCGGTGGAAATAATCGGGATAGGACTCAGGAAGAAATCATGTTCATGGATGCGATTATTAACGTTACTATAGTATGAAGCAGAGCAGGAGCGAGTGTTGTGTGAGCTGAACGAGGAGCTGGAGCGATTGCGCAACACACGCCTCACGAGCAGCGGAACTTTTATTATGACAGTCGCCGGCGCCGCTTCCGCTTTTCCGGTCATGAGTATGAGGTAACACAGCAATGTTTATCATATCAGATACATTTGAGAGTGTTGAAAATGATGTTATAACGTTACTCTGTGCGTTCGCTCGGTGGCTGCTGTGAGACACTGTTACACACTGCAGTAATCTAGATCGATTTTAGAATATCATATTAAATGCTGGATGGCTTGTGTTGATAAATGGCATGCAATTAATTTTAAAACGTATTGTATGATGGAGAAAATGCTGTATTACTGTTACTAAAAATAAAGCTGCATCTGATTATGCTATGTTAGCTACTTCACAAAATAGTGTTTTTCTCTGGTAAAGCATGGAACTCGCAAAAAATCAAGAAAATTAGATTTAAACAATAAGACTAAACGTGTTGAGCTATATAACATAAATTAGTTTTCTGTCTATAAATGTAACCAAAAAGTTGTTCCCTTGCCTATTAAAACATGTAAATATTAAAGCGTCTTTGGTGTTTCCATGGTTTCTACAAAATAATGGTTTCTACAAAATAAAACCGGAAACCGAGGGTAACGCGGGTATGACGCAATTGACAGGCGACTCCTCACACGTCCCGGAGCCTTGGTTAAAATTGTAATTTTCTCATGATTTACAAATAGTTGGAAACATTTGGGATATTATAGGTACTCAAGTGAACAAAATATATAACACTGGCCTAGTGGTTTTTGGATATTTTGCTGCAAAATTCTTACTTATTGCACCTTTAACTGTGGTCTCACACATCCGCCATGTTTGTAGTTTTTTAACACTTGCACTTATACACTATGTATAGTGTAATGTATGAATTGTTTTTACATTCAACGACTCTGTTCCAAATGGAACCCTTTTAGCCTACGAGATCTTACTAGTCCACACTTTTGTGACGTAATGTCGCTTTGACTGTCGGGTAGGAGTCTGCTGCGGAGTTCAGGGGCACAACAAAAGTGTGCATCAAGGGCGCATATTGACCACAAAAGGGATGCTCGCAAGCACCCTTTTGAAACCTAAACTGACAAATGGGACACCATATGGTCTTGTGGACTTAATGGACATGTGCACACGGCGGCCATTGTAAGTCCACAAGATCGCAAGTGCAAGTGCCATTTGGGACAGAGAAAGCCCCTCCCCCTCTGCTAATTAAAGCACCGACAGTTGAGTGCGTGAAGCGTCCAACATTCCACACTTTTTTTTTTCTTGGTTAATTAAAGGATTAGTTCACTTCAGAATGAAAATTTCCTGATAATTTACTCACCTCCATGTCATCCAAGATGTTCGTGTCTTTCTTTCTTCAGTCAAAAAGAAAATTAGGTTTAGATACCCAGTTAGATATCACTGCTTTATGTCACGTCAAAATCAAACTTGAAATGGACTGAAAGCATGATGACTGCTGGGGTTGTTAGTGCAATCAGCTTGGTGAAATTAAAAATACATCTTCGTGTCTGTGACAGACGGTGTTTACGGAGCATGACTGATGATCCAAAATAGCCTAAGTTGACTATTAAAAAGAAAAACATCAATACACAAATAAAATATATTGTTTAAATTATAATTGCCTTTAGTTATTATTTTGGAATGAATGTAGAAATGCTTAAAACACTAACTTGATGAGACTGACTTGGTTTTGATAAATAGAACATTTATTATACATTGCTAATGTAAAATTACAAAATAGAATTGTCTTTGGTTTCTTTTTTCTTTTTTGATGTAATGTAAAGTAATGTTCATTTAACGAGGAAGATGTGTCAACGTTAAGAGTAATGCACATGAAGTTACATTGATTCATAAATAAAAAATGTGCCTCCTCATTTTAGAACACGACTGCACTCCACTGCTTCAAAGGGCTCTACATGATCCCAGCTGAGGAACAAGTGTCTTATCTAGTGAAACAATTGGTCATTTTCTAAAAAAATTAAAATTAATTTACTTTTTAACCACAAATGTTCGTCTTGCACTGCTCTGTGATGCTCCACGCATTACGTAATCACGTTGGAAAGGTCACACAGGGCGATAAATCTAATTTTCTCCTCCAACTTCAAAATCGTCCAACATCGTTGTTTTACCTTTTTTTTTTTTTTTTTGTAAAGGCCGTTTGACTTGGTCTTTGCAAGGTCGCTTAGTAAACACTTGCTCGGTACTTCCGCCTACGTCACGCGTGACCTTTCCAACCTGATTACGGAATGCGTGGTGCATCACAGAGCAGTGCAAGATGAGCATTTGTGGTTAAAAAGTATGCAAATGTTTTTTTTTTTTAGAAAATGGCCGATGGTTTCTCTAGAAAAGACTCTTATTCCTCGTCTGGGATCATGTAGAGCTCTTTGAAGCTGCACTGAAACTGACATTTGGACCTTCAACCCGTTGAACCCCAGTGAAGTCCACTATATGGAGAAAAATCCTGGAATGTTTTCCTCAAAATCCTTAATTTCTTTTCCACTGAAGAAAGAAAGACATAAACATCTTGGGGGTGAGTAAAAAAGGAAATTTTAATTCTGAAGTGAACTAATCCTTTAAGTGCATCATCTGGGTATTTAAAGTGTACTTTTTATTTTGGGAATTTTCAGTGTGAAGTTGAACACACTACTCACTCTTTACACTACAAAATGGCATAGAATAGTGCATATGTATGTGATTTGGTACGTACCTTAATTCTAAATTCGAATACAATTTAGGTTGGATAGTATGCAAATTGGGTCGCAGCAATAGATTGCAGCACACATCAAAACTGATTTGTAGTATTTGATGTTCATGTAAAGCCATGAGCTCTTTAAAAAACAGGCGTGGAAATTCTCATTAGTGCGAGTTTAGCAAGGTCCTGATGATGTACTGTCATAGAACTTCTACCTGATAAGAATAGACCACACAATTGTGGAACACATAGTACTGTAACAATATGAGTTCATCAGTCAATTCAGACCATGGATACTATCTCAATTTTGATGATTTATTTAACCACAATACAGCAAACAGAAGACAAAACAGCACATCAGATAGAGCAGCACAGACACAACTGGATAACAAATTCAGAAGACTATTTCCTCACTGTACAGTATAGCCTGATCTGGCAAGCAACAAATCGCAACTTATGCTTCAGGACTTGATATTGATACTGATACAGTATTTAAATTGACATGGTAAAAATTGTACATAAAATGTACTGCAAGTGATCCTGATTAAATATAGTCTGGGTTGCATATTCTTTTACCTTGTGTAATGGTTTTTAAGAATGAGGGCATGTCATACAACTAATTTGGGTAGCGTCTACCGAGTGACAAAAATGCATCCCAAAAAATGTAAAAAAACTGGACATCAACAGCAAATATGAAAAGTGTTTTCTCCTCCATTTTAATAGTTTATAAGCCTTATTTTTTTTACTTATTTTACTATCATATGTGTGAATCATGATTACGGTTAGTTGTGTTTTATTATTTCCATTTACCATTGTACCATTTTCCCTGCAGTCTACACAGACCTGCAATCCAATTTTGGGTTGCAACTTACCAGTTGAGAACCACTACTGTAAATAAATGGTACAGAAATACAATCAGTAATTTACTGTCTCTAGTGCTATAAATTATGGCTTGGCAGTTCCCAGGATGAGAGTCTCGGGAGCTTTAAAGGGATAATTCACCCAAAAATGAAAATTCTGTCATAATTTACTCTCATTTACCCTCTTGTCATTCCAAACCCTTAAGTCTTTTGTTCATGTTTGAACCACAAATGAAGACATTTTTATTATTTTGTCCATCCATTAAAAGCCCATGCAACCAAAACTTTCATGCATCAAAAAGTACAAAAAAGACTTTGTAAAAGTTTTCCAAATTAATCAAATGTTTTAATCCAAGTCTTCTGAAGAGACACGATTGCTTTATATTTTGAACATATTTAATTTAGGCTTTGATTCACATTTAAACATTGACTGATGCACATACATAACATTGACCTCGTCATTTTTTTTTTTTTTTTTGTAAAATAATGCATTTGAACTATTTTCAAATACTATTTTTATTTTTAAATATGCACACATTCACTTATTCATTTGTGTAATATGCCAGCTCCTTTAATGTTAAAAATGTCTATCATATTAAGTGTTTAGCTACTTCTTACATCAGACTCTTCAATTGTTAAAACTGAAGCTCCGCATGGGAATTTGTGTTTGGTTTCTGTGAACCATAAACCCCGCCTTCTTTGATTTGATTGGTCATCTTATAAGTATGAAAAAAGGTTTAAAAAGTCAAATTTGTTGGCTGGTCTAGTGGTCTAACAGCATAATGAATGACTAACAGGATGCATAATCAAGAATATCAAATATTGGCAGCTTCAAGAATATCAAATATCAGCCATATCTGATTATTGGCAGGGTTTTGTCTGCCTCTATGTCTATGGTTGTTACGGCCTTGACCCTGATAAGGCAGTTCATCTGGTAATGACCGGTTAGTGTCAGCTGAATAGTTGTTCATCCTTTCATGGAATTGTTTATATGATGTAAGCAAGTACTTGACTTGACCGCAGTCTGATACTATTGCTTTTCATGAACTGCAGGGAAAGGGTTTGAGTTTGACTCAGTAAAGGTTGGAGTGTGTTTTCATGCTTCAGTTTGGATCCAGCCTCTTACGAAGACTTCAGATGACCAACACCTGTGTAGAGACGGTGCCAACTCCTGCAAGGACTTCAGATGAAGCAAACTCTGGATCAACATGCACATTGCAAATATTGCTATTTATCCTAATTATTGTTAACATGTATTCAATACTTCCATTAGCTCATTGTTTCTACCTTAAATTAATTTGACTGTAAATTAAATTGCGTAAATTATTATTATAAATGTACATATTTGAAATTACATAATTTGAACACAGTCAACTCTGATAAAAGATATTTCTAAATTGTAATGTTGACATGCACTCCCTGTAAAGCTGCTTTGAAATGATATGTATTGTGAAAAGCGCTATACAAATAAATGTAAATTGAATTGAATTGAATTGAATTGAATTGAAAAGTGGCAGACATTCTTAAAGGGATAGTAAAAAATAAAAATTCTCTCACATATACTCACCCTCATGTCGTTCCAAACCTATACGTCTTTCGTTCATCTTCGAAACACAAATTTGCATTGGAATGACAGGTTCAACACAATAACAATAGAGACAGGAATCACTTTTTGTGTTCTGTTTAAGTGCTTTTCCACCTAACATTAATGGTTCGTAAAATGAAAATGATGAACAAATATCAGCCTGGTCTCATTGTAAATACATAGGTATCAATAGGTCATTTCTGGTGCAAAACATAAATTTTTGTATGTCTGGATAGATGCGGAAGCATTCAATATGGATGTACTGACAACTTTTAAACATAAATATTATTATGTATTTACAGCTAAAGAAACATATTTACGAATATTTATGAATCTTTTATATCATATTTGTATAATTTCCCTTTTACCACTTTATAGATACATTTTAGATCCCTTAACCCTTCCCCCAAAACCAAACATCTATAGAGATCAAATGTAATAAACAGAAATGTGTAGGAAAATGGCATGGCATGTCGCAATCTGTGAAGAAGCAGGTGAGAGCCAATGAACGTTTGATATCATTGCTGTAAAACGTGTTGTAAAGCTTCCTGAGGCGGAAATTTTTGAATTCGTAGTGAGCATGGGATTTGACGTTTACAGTCGCTGCTGAGAATGAAGATGAAGATCTGCAAATAAAGTCTTGAATTTGGGTGTGTTCCTCACAAATGTTTGGATTCTAAAGATTTGGATTGCGTTTTTGGCAAATTTTATGGTTCAATTGTCAGTCACAGCATAGGACTATACTGTGTCCCACTGCAAACAAAATTAATATTACATGAATATTACACTTTCAAATGAAAATGACCCCAACCTCTCAAGCCATCCTAAGTGTGTACACTGCATTCCAAATTATTATGCAAATTACATATCAGTAAGATTTCAGTACAATACACATTCAGATTTTAGTTTTTCTAAGAAAATGTTTGTTTGTTTATTTATCCATGTCTTTTTAGATAACTGGTATCAATCTCAGACAAAATAATTTGCCAGATCTATGGAAACCCTACTTAGAGGTTCCACATTATTAAGCAAATCACAGTTCTCATGCAATATGGGAGGAAGAAAGATCTTTCTGAAGATGAAAAGCATTAAATGATGCAATGTTGTGCAAAAGGCATGAAAACAACTAATATTGTGTGAAAACTGAATGGAGATTATCATATTATCATAAGATTTTTGAGTGATTTAGAGCACAGAAGAACTCGGTCAGATAAAGGCGTATTAATGAAAGTTCCTGTCAAAAAAAATAATTGTATTAAAAGGGCAGCTATAAAAAAAGCCAGCGTTGAACTTAATAATGTGGAACAACCTCTAAGTAGGGTTTCCATAGATCTGGCAAATTATTTTGTCTGAGATTGATACCAGTTATCTAAAAAGACATGGATAAATAAACAAACAAACATTTTCTTAGAAAAACTAAAATCTGAATGTTTATTGTACTGAAATCTTACTGATATGATATTATAATTTGGAACGCAGTGTATATGACTTTCTTTTTTCTGATGAACACAATCGGAGTTATATTAATATACATCCTGATGCATCTGAGCTTTATAATGGCAGTGAACGGACAAGTATGAAGCTGAAGAAAGTGTCTCCATCCACATCCATCCATCATAAACATATTCCACATGGCTCTGGGGGGTTAATAAAAGCCCTCTGAAGCAAAGTGATGCGTTTGTGTAAAAAAAATATATTCATATTTAACAAGTTATGAAGTAAAATATCTAGCTTCCGCCAGATCGCCTTCCATATTCAAGTTACGAAGAAAGTGTAAACTGGCGTCGCGTTAGTTACACTTTTTTCGTAAGTTGAATAGGGAAGGCGTAGGCCGTAGCATAAGTTCTTTGAACTGCAAGAGTTTTACACTTTCTTCGTTGTTAAATATGGATGGTTACTGCCATTATAAAGCTCGGATACATCAGGATATTTATTAATATAACTCTGATTGTGTTCATCAGAAAGAAGAAAGTCAGATACACCTAGGATGGCTTGAGGGTGAGTAAAGCTTGGGCTAATTTTCATTTGAAAGTTAACTAATCCTTTAATAAATATCCTGACACATCCGGGTTTTATAATGGCAGTGAGCAAAACCAATGTGTATGAGCTGAAGAAAGTGCTTCCATCCACATCCATCCATCATAAACATGTGCTCCACACAGCTCCGGGGTTTAATAAAGGCCTTCTGAACTGAAGCGATGTGTTTGTGTAAAAAAAAAAAAAAGTTATGAAGTAAACTACAGCTTTCCTGTAGCTCAGTGGTTACAAATGTATAGTATAATGCAATGTAAGTCGCTTTGGATAAAAGCGTCTGCCAAATGCATAAATGTAAATGTAAATATCTAGTTTCTGCCAGACAGCCTTCCGTATTCAACTGTGAACTAATCCTTTAAGGTTTTAAAGTGTAGCCTTTTTTAACATTATGTAGTCTTTCGAAACGAGTTTGCTGCAGAAGTCACAGAACTGAGCGTAATGTTAATTAATTTCATATAAAGTAGAAAAGTAAACGGTGTTCAATAAATGCAACTGAAAACAATGTCATTGACATGACAACAGAATACAATAGAATCAAAATATTAATGCCACAATTTTAATATTGAAATATAAGGATTTGTACACATTTGTACATCTTAAGTTGTTCATACTTAAATAATTTACATTTTAGTGCTGTCACGTCAGTATTGTACGTTTCAGCATGTTTGAAAACGTAAGTAAATGTACGTTTTGTAAAACCACACTTAACGTAAAAATACACACGAATACTCATGAGATCGCATTGAAAGCATACATGAATGTTTATTCAATATAATATATTTCATTCTATGTCAATCCTTTTTACTTTCATTCATACTATAGTTCTGCATCTTGTTTGCTTAAATTCAAATTAAGGAAATGAATCAATTCAAATCTGGATGGTGCGCATCCCTGGCCTGTACTCGTACAACAACTTCAGAGGTGCTTCTCAATACTCTAAAGGATGTTTCCTCATTTCCTCATTCCTCATCCAAGTCAGCCATCTTGAAGGACTCAGAGAAGTTATGAGCGAGGATGCACGGGTGTCTTTCTTGTCGAAAAACCTGACGCATGTATAAATGCACCTCCCCCTTCACGTGTCACAATAATTTAAACTTATGTTTTACCTCTGCAGTTTAAATAAACCATACATCTCAAATATTTCAACAGGGCATCTTGCTTTATTAATATGAATTATGAATTTCTTAAATAAAACTTTAACAACACAAGGGCAGATCGATTGAGCGCAGCTGATGACGCTTCGAAGTGACGCTCGAGTGACCAAGAATATTCCAATGTACAAATATGCTTTCCTTCAATTCCTCTGTCCTCATTTTCTTTCCTTGAATCCTTTCCTCGCATCCTAAGGAGGGTGGAGCTAAGGAAACAAGGATGCACAAATGAGAAATGAGAAGCACCTCAGCAATACCTCAACCATTCATTGGGCTGAGACTATGTTTGGGTGGTCCGTGTTCCAGACCACACCGTTCTTTTCCTGGTTGGACATGGTTGGATTCACTCAACCCACTGAGAATCTGCTTTATCTCAGTTAGATTAAGTCTCTCGTCACTAGCCTTGAGTACAGCATGCTCGTCATACTGTACCTTTGAGGCCAAGATATCATTTTCACGGTCCCTTAGTAAACCCTTCACCCTTGATCCTGATGAACCGGGTCTACTGATGACAATCCCATCCACTCATCTCCCAAGACTTGGCAGAGCCGGTCACGCTATCGAATGCCACAGCAAATCATAATGCTGCAAATGACAAAACCTGCTGACAGACTCAAAGCATTCCTCCCTCCATGACCCAGAAGAGCATTGACTTGAAAGGAAGGTTAATGTTTGCACGCCACACTTAGCATGATGATTTTGGCTTAGCACGTGACATCATTTAGGAAAACACAGGTGGGACAACAAAGCCACAAAATGTAGCATTGTCCCATTCATTCAAAGCAGATAATGCAAACAAGAATGCTAGTCACTTGTCACCTGGATTTTCTGCTTTCTTTCAGGAAGATAAGCTGAGATTTTCTTAAATAAATAAGTGTCTTTGCAGGTATTGTGTGATGTTAGCGGATCACTTGTCAGCTTGCATTTAACTTAACAGCAGGAAGGGGGATGTTAGGATAGGATTTAGGGAATAAGAGAAAATAAGGGGAGATAAGGAAGTTTTTACCAACCACTCAATCAGACTCTCTTCATGTTTCATTTGTCCTCACAGAGCAGGTCTTCATCTCTTCAACTATCAGGAAAACAATCAGAGATTGTTGAGTACTGCTAATGAATTCAGGAACATGGGAGTTTTATATATATATATACAGGTCCTTCTCAAAAAATTAGCATATTGTGATAAAAGTTCATTATTTTCCGTAATGTAATGATAAAAATTAAACTTTCATATATTNGATGAGGAGAGACCCCTGATATGATTGTAAAGCGCTTTGGGTGTACAGTAGTACATAGGAAAGCGCTATATAAATGCCTCATTCATTCATTCATTCATTCATTCATATATACTTACAGCTTTTACTTCTGGCGGACAATAAAATGAAAAGATTTTGAGGGGAGATTCTCTGATTTTGTGACTGATTTTGGGCTGTCTCTAACTCACTGATTACTTGAGAGAGGTACACTTGCGCATACTTTTAAAAGAGAAATAATATACTTTTAAATAATATACTAAAGAATGAACTGAATGTAATATTTTCAGTCACTTAATTGCATGTTATTTGCAATTAAAGGAAATAGTTTAAATTTATATTAAATGCAAACAGAACTTAAGAGTACTTTTCTGACCCAGTGATAGGAGTTAAGTATGTAATTTCAAATTTACTTCTAACGTCTTTGAAATATGGTTAAAGTGTACTGTTGAATGTACCGACAAACATTTATGGTAAACTATGGCCCGGTTCCACAGACAGGGTTTAGATTAAGCCAGTATTAGAGCTTAGTTCAATTAGGACATTTAACACTCTAAAAAATGCTGGGTTAAAAAAACCCAAGCTGGGTAAAATATGGACAAACCCTGCAGGTTGGGTTAAAAGGCACCTATTATGCCCTCTTTCACATGATGTAATATAAGTCTCTGGTCTGGTCAAGTTTCAGCTTAAAATACCCCACAAATTAGCCCCTATTTGGGGGTGAGCAAAAACACACCTTTTACTATATTACTATATTGCTGGCTAAAAAAATAAATCCAAAATTGGTTGAAAAAAATGGCTGGGTGAAAACAACCCAATCCCTGGTTTTGTCCATATTTAACCCAGCAGTTTTTAGAGTGAAGTAGCTTTTTTTTTTTAAAAGTGCCTTAGAGGAAAAAAACATTACTGGTGTGCATCTTGAGACAAAACAATGGCACTGACATATTTTAAGATTTGCCAGTGCAGTTAAAACAGCTCAAACATGCATTTGAGACCGTCTGTGAAACTGGGGGTAAAATATACTTTAACGTAATTTCTATTTAATCCTTTTTAAACTATATGTAAATGTATTTGTAATTACACATTTATAATGATGAAGTTACAATTTAGTACATTTAAAATATATTAACTCTCAATCTAATATCAAATAACACACTACACTTAAAATTATAATCAATAACTTTACATGTGCCCTAGTATGTTAGTTAACACATCAAAATAAGTGTACATTAAAGCATAACAAAATATTGAGCATAATGTTTTAAAATGTACTTTAAAGGATTAGTTCACTTTCAAATTAAATTTTCCTGATAATTTACTCACCCCCATGTCATCCAAGATGTTCATGTCTTTCTTTCTTCAGTCGAAAAGAAATTAAGGTTTTTGATGAAAACATTCCAGGATTTTTCTCCATATAGTAGAATTCAATGGCCTCCAAACAGTTGAAGGTCAAAATTACTAAATTGTCATATACAATATGCTAGTGCAAGTATATAACAATTAGTTCAAACTTTGGCCTGTGGAGGGCAGTAATACACTTAGCAGCGTCTACACTGCTGGAATTCTTATATGGAAGAAGAAGTAGAGAGCTAGTTCAAGATGAGCATTTATGGTTAAAACATATATAATTTTTAACTTTTTTTTGAATTTCTTTTACTTAGAAAATGAGTGATGGTTTCTCTAGATAAGACTCTTATTCCTCGTCTGGGATCGTGTAGAACGCTTTGAAGCTGCGCTGAAACTGACATTTGGACCTTCAACCGTTTGGAGGCCATTGAAGTCCACTATATGGAGAAAAATCCTGGAATGTTTTCATCAAAAACCTTAATTTCTTTTCGACTGAAGAGAGAAGGACATGGACATCTTGGATGACATGGGGGTGAGTAAATTATCAGGAAATTTTAATTTGAAAGTGAACTAATCCTTTAATGTACATCTTTTCATTTCATTTTGATGAATTTAAAAAGTGAAATGAATTTAAAAGTACTTGGGTGTGTACTTTTTGTACCAAAGTCATGGAAGGTTCTCTCTTTAAGTACACTTAACTAAAATTTTATTTTATTAATATACCAACATATTGGTTGATTAAAAACAATATTTATTTGTTGACTATGAATTTTACTGTTTTTATTCACTTAGATTTTTTTGCAAGTGAGTAAATGCATGTTCACATTTAGTTTAGAACTACAATAACCATCATGTTCACACAGCGCACACAACACCTCTGCACTTTATTTCTCTCAACATGGGGACAAGAGAGCTACAAGTCAATACATGGGAAAACAAAGTAACTTATGTTACTTATTTAAAAAAGTAACAGATATTGTGTTGTCAATTTAAAAGAAATGATACTTTACTATCTTTTGGAAAAAAAAAAGTAATTTGATTATGTAACTCGTGTTACTTGTAATGTGTTACCCCCAACACTGGTTATGATATGTGATTTAAAAACAGTTGCTGTTTTACTCATTTAGAGTTTTTAGAAGAGCATAGCTGAATTACCTACAACATTACTATATGGTCTTGTCTTGGCCTTCCATGTCCAGTGTGATGAATAAACTGCAAATGATATCAACAGCATTTCTCCTTCTTGAATTATTTGACCGTGCTGCCAAGTTTTAAACAAAATTTGGTGCACAAATTGATATTATTTCTAAGATGATGACTAGTGTACCTTGTTGAATACATAAAATGTACATACTTTGCACAGTATAATGAAAGTACTGCAGAGATGGTATAAAGGTAGTGTTAATATGCTATTCCAAACATTCATTGTTTGGTTTTCAACTGTAAAGCAGCTCTAAAAAGAAAATACTGTCATTGTTCAGCAGAAGGCTGTTCAGTGTTTATTCAGTTTCGTTGTAAAGATCATCAATTATTAAATTAGTTCAATGTGGCTCTAAAGCAGCTCTGCAGGAAACAGTGATGTCATTGTCCAACTCATTTCAGTTCTTATCAAATATTGTCAGTGCAGACAAATCAATAAGTCAGATAATTATATTTCACATAATCTTCTCAAAAGTAGTATATAGTATGCTGCAAGGAGTTCGCTAGTTCTCCATCATGAGCATAGGCCTTGCAAAAACTATGCAATGCTGTTCAAGGACTTGCCTCAAAATAATAAATGCATGCATGATTAAAATTCCAGCCATTCTCTTCTGCAATATTCCAGAAATTAATCCTTGGAACTCCACAGACAAGCCATGATAGCATCAACAAACAAACAGCGAGAGAAAGAGCAGATTCCCAATTGTTTAACACACTGTGACATGGTTCATTGCTCCACCCCTGCCTTACACGACCTCTGACCTCTCTCATCCCATTTCTCTGCTGCCTGTCACCACCGTGCTACCACTCTCACCCTTTTAAAGAGATGAAGGAAAAAGGCACTAAAACAAAAGGACACATTCCAGATTAACAGACCGCAGTCTTTCAATCAAGCTCATATAAGAAGGTTCTGACAGCATTATTTCTGACCATATTTGCAGATATAATATAATATTATTATAATCACGAAAAGTGGCAATAAAAAGAATCTCTGTCTGAAACAGTAGAGAGGAGCAATATATCTCAGTGGATAAACTGTGTCACCATTAATCTAGGAAACTGTGTTTTTTGTCAATTTGTGACCATATTTTTAAAACCATCCTATCATATACAGCTCTGGGGGTTAAGCAAAACAACACCATGTTTGTTATTTACAGCAATAATCTGACATTAATTCGATATAGAACGGATTAATTAGTTGATGTTATTACTCCACCACCTGTGTGTCATCATTAACTGTACTGTTGAACCAACCTGGGGTGCGTTTCCCATACAACGACGTAACTCGCTGCTTTACTACCATAGTACGATGCATCGTTGAACAAATCAACTTGCTAGTCACGACTGTTTACCGAAACCGTATTGTCGCAAACCTTTTTTTTTTAATTGTATTGCATTGCTAAGAACAATGAACAATGCCTGGCATTGAACACAATCAATGCCAGGGGTAAATACAATTGAGAGTACAATTGCAGGTTACAAAATCAGGAAAATGTCATTCAAATGACACAATGAGACACTTTTAAGGGCTTTGGAGTTGCTGGATGTAAAGAGAGTGTCCAAGTAGGATTTAAGGTCCTTATAAAAAAAAAAAAGTAAGGCTTAGCACCCTGAAATTTACATTTATGTAAGAAAAACTTTGCTAAAAAATTAAACAAATTTATCAAAAAAATTTAATCTTTATCAAAGTTGTGCAGACCAAATAAAACATCTTTGTATAATAAAGAAAAACTTTGTGATTTCAATGTGTGTACAAAAATACAGAAATTCCCAGAAGAGATGAGAAATAGATTTGTCTTCAGCACCACAAAAAGAACAGAAAGAATCAATATCAGGAAACATTTTTTTTTAGGTAAAGCTTTACAGGATAAAAAAAAATGAAGTAATTTGTAGGACACATCCTTGACCTTATTGGTTATTAAATATTTAGACGACAAAGTCCACANACAATGAGACACTTTTAAGGGCTTTGGAGTTGCTGGATGTAAAGAGAGTGTCCAAGTAGGATTTAAGGTCCTTATAAAAAAAAAAAAGTAAGGCTTAGCACCCTGAAATTTACATTTATGTAAGAAAAAATTTGCTAAAAAATTAAACAAATTTATCAAAAAAAAATAATCTTTATCAAAGTTGTGCAGACCAAATAAAACATCTTTGTATAATAAAGAAAAACTTTGTGATAAAAATGTGCGTACAAAAATACAGAAATTCCCAGAAGAGATGAGAAATAGATTTGTCTTCAGCACCACAAAAAGAACAGAAAGAATCAATATCAGGAAACATTTTTTTTTAGGTAAAGCTTTACAGGATAAAAAAAAATGAAGTAATTTGTAGGACACATCCTTGACCTTATTGGTTATTAAATATTTAGACGACAAAGTCCACACTTTCTTCCATGGAATATTGACAAATTGGCCATTCCAGTAGGACACAATGTAAGGGAGAGAAGCAATCTCATTCTGAAATAACTGTCTAATTCTCCTGTTTCGATCAGAAGAGTTAGATGAAAAAAAAAAAAAACTGATATTTCCAATCATTGTATCAAAAGGATCAAAAGAAATCTGGGATCTAGCTGAGTCTCTGAGAAGAGTTATTGCTCCATAAGGAATGGCATCCATTACTATAGCAAAATCTCGTGGAGTGACAGGTATGTTATATTTGTTCAAAAACTCTGAATATGAATACAAGTGTCCATTAGCATTGATTAATTGAGAGACTAAAATAAAATTCTTATTCACCCAATCTGAGAGAAACAATTACTTATTTTTATAAAGAATATCACGATTATTCCAAATAAAGTACCGGTGAGGACTAAAATTGTGTTTATAAATTAGGTGCCAGGCCAAAAGTGCTTGTTTATGAAAATTAGATAATTTAAGGGGCAATTGAATGATGCTGTAGTTACACAACAATAAGAAAGGGAGACCCTGTTAGAGAAAACAAGATTAGGAAGAATATTCCAGAATGAAACAGGGTTTGTTGAGTACTGTTTTAACCAATTTATCTTGAAAGTATTATTTAAGGAAGTAAAATCTAGAAAGTTTAGACCACCTCAGACTTTTTTAACATAATGCCTCTTATGCTTCCACAGAAAATCAAATAGCATTCTGTCAATATCTGCACATGTAGATGTATCCATGCATAAGGAGAGAGCAAGGTAAGTCATTCTTGAGATACCCTCAGCTTTAGCAAAAATCTCTCTGTAAACACGAATTGAATTTCCTTTTAGCTTTCCCAATAACTCGGTCAAAGTTCAGTTTGCATCTGACTTTATCATCCTTATATATGGATACACCCAGATAGGTCACCTGTGACTTAACTGGAATACCGTAAAGGGAGGAAGAAGGAAAGGCTTTAACAGCTAACAGCTCACATTTATTAAGATTTAAATTTAAACCGGAAACTTTAGAGAAAAAATACATGTATTGTATGGCAATCGGAATCTGTGATTCATTTTTTAAAAACAGGGTAGTGTCGTCAGCTAGCTGAAGTATATGTTTATTGTCAATAGTAATACCTTGCAGATGACTACTCAAAAGAGAGGAGGAAAGAAGTTGTGCAGCCACAAGAAATAAATAAGGGGATACAGGGCAACCCTGACGAACTCCTCTTGACAACTGAAATCTAGGCGAAGTACCCGACTTAAGGTTGATGGAACAGTTGGCATTATTATAAAGAGTTCTTAGAAATTTGCAGAATGGATCACCAAACCCAAGTTTTTGAAGAGATAAAAAAATAAAAACTCGCAAAGCTTTGTAAAAATCTATAAAAAGAATAAAGCTGTCATCATTAACTAATTCGGTATAGTCTAATAAATGTAGAACAAGTCAGATATTGTTTGATATATGTCTTTTTGGCATAAATCCTGATTGAGTCTTATCGATAACTGAACTTAGAACACACTTGAGTCTTTTGGCCAAAGCCCAAGCTAAAATTTTATAATCATTATTAAGGAGACAAATAGGTCGCCAATTATCTATCAAAGTAAAATTGTTTAGGTATCAGAGTTAAAAGCCCTTGTGTTAAACTAGAAGGCAAAGTTTCTGACTGAATACTCTCTAAAAACATCTCTAGCAGGAATGGTGCCAATTCTTTAGCAAAGCTTTTGTAGAACTGGGCCGTTAGGCCATCAGTTCCAGGAGATTTGTTATTTTTAAGGCCCTCAATCCCCTCAATTAAATCAGTGATAAAGTTTTATCACATGCAAGCTGCTCATCTTTAGATACTGATTTAACCTCCTTTAATGACTGAAAGAAAAGAAGGGCTGAATCCTTTTATAAAGTTCTGAATTGAAATGACTACAAAAACAGGCTATTTCCTTAGAATTATCTGTCAAAATGGCATTAATTTGCAGCGAACTAATGGTAAGATTCCTAGAGTTGTGTTTTTCCATTCTAAAGAAATAAGCAGAGCTCTGTTCTCCTTGTTCTAGCCATTTCCTCCTTGAGCGGACATAGGAACCTTCAGCATTGTATTTATAAATACTGTCTAATTTAGATCGGAGCTCTGCAAGTTCTGTCAGGTCAGTTTCTGATAAGTCATCCTGAGTTTTGCTATGAAGTGTTAAGATATTTGATATAACCTTCTCCTCTTCATACCTTCTCACCTTCTCTGATTTGCTAAATTGCTACTAAAATGCCTAATGCACATTCCTACTTCATATTTTAGCAACTCCAAATTTAGGCCAAATTTTTTGTCAGAAGAAGCTTTCACCCAGTAGTATCGAATCAGAAAGGAAATTCTTTTTTTAATTCGTCATGTTTAAGTAGAGAGGAATTCATTTTCCAATAAGAGGCTCTAGAACCTATGTTTGAGTGTCCTGCAGATAGAGGAGTAGAACGGAGAATAGTGTGGTGATCCGTTAAGGGAGAGGGAAGAATACTAACTGAAACATTATAATGATGTTTAAAAGAGTGTGGTACAAGCCAATAATCTAGACGAGAAAGTCTTGAGCGATTCTTGTTACCCCATTTGTAAGATTTAGCGTTCGGGAACTTCTCCCTCCAAATATCAATTAAATCAAACTTCTCCATGAACATTTTCAGTTTTGAATTAGTAGAAGTAGATTGCCTAGGAGGAAATCTATCAAGACTGCTATCAAGAGTTATATTAAAATCTCCACCAATTCAAATGACAGCATCAGGAAATGTATTAAGCCATAACAAAAATTGTGTCTCCTATCTCTTCAAATAACAGGTCATTTTCCCGAGAGGTATTATACCCATAAATGTTTATCAATAACACAAAGATATTATTAATACAAATTACCAATAACAGATAATGCCCCTTAGGACCTATATAACTCTGTAACAATTAACCTGCAAAATGGTTTTTCATTATCATAACACCAGCAGAATCCTCTGAACCATGAGACATCCAAACCTCGTTGCCCTATTGTTTTTTACAAAAAGTAATGTCATTGGAAACAGAGTGAGACTAAAAGTCAGTTTTGAAACACTTAGCATACAAAAACAATGCTTTACATTATCACGCAACCCCAAAAGAAAAAGAATAAAAGATAATAGAACAAAAAAAGAACAGTAGTAGAACCCTTAAGGGATAAAAGTGCATCGGTAGCTGACTAACAGTCAAGCGAATCCAATCTTCGGCATTAACTCAGTCAATCAAATTAGTGAAATTTTAAAATGAAAGATTACACCCACTAAAACCAAACAGTTTTACCATGCTTAAGGTGGATGGATTTCAGATCCATCAACAAAGGCACGACCTCCCATGAAGTGAGCCCTCTTTCCCTCCTTTCAAGCCTTACAGTAGGCCAAAGCAGCTGTCTTCTTTCCCGATCAGAAGCGATGAGGTCCTCAGTGAAGCGCAGTTGATTGGCACGAAGAAACTCCGACGTCCTGGCTGCCTTCTACACTCCGTCCCTTGTCACTCGCGAAGAAAATTGAATAATGACGGGTCGCGGCCGTGAACTATTCTGCAGCCTCCTTCCCATGCGATGAACTGTGTCGATTTTGTCTGCAAGGCTGCTTCCTCCCTCAGGGAACGTGGCTTCACAGATACGGATGGACTCCGCTCTTACATCCTCTCTTTCCTTCTCAGTTCCAAGTCAGTGAGACGTTCACAGAATACCATCTTCTTCTCTTCAGCGTTCAATCTTGTCTCAACATGACTGACTTTGCCTTTAATGTCGTTTAATTCAGCACATAGAAAGTTCACTGTTTTTTTAATCCTTCGATTTTTAAGGCATTTTCACTCACCATTTTCTCTATGGTGTCAGAGCAAGTGTTAATCAGATTGGAGAGCGTTGAGACAACAGAGGAGCTATCATCATCTGCCTTGCCCTTTTTGGATGGAGGTTTAGCTGGGCTATCTGGAAGCGGGGTTTTGGCCCCAGCCAGACTTTCTTCTACAGATCCATAGCTGTGAAAGTCCATCTTGTCAGATTGCCGTGACGTCTCTTTCCTTTTGTCAGCAGTCGACTTCATATATCGAATCTTAACAAAGGCAGAAAGATAGATGTGGGTGATTTTGCGCAAAATAAATTTTAAGGAATGATATTTATGCCGTTATAAAAGATTGTCAGCAGCAGCAGCAAAGTTAAAGGGTTAGTTCACCCAAAAATGAAAATTATGTCATTAATGACTCACCCTCATGTCGTTCCACACCCGTAAGACCTCCGTCTTACCCGTAAGACCCCCTTCTGCTCCGGACAGTGACGCGATTAGGACATCCGCACCTACGCACCATTTAAAAAAAATATAGCAATACCAAAATACAAACAATGTAGAATAGCTTGAATACAGCGTGCATCTCCCTCAGACTGTAAACGAAGCTCGGGCGCACTACATAACACGTCATCAGCGACACTGTCTGGAGCAGAAGGGGGCGGTCATGCACCAATAAGCTGGATGCCAAGAAGAAGCAGCGCCACTGTGGATATACACAGACCCGGAAGAGAAGACAATGCTGAATAAAGTCGTAGTTTTTGTTATTTTTGGACCAAAATGTGTTTTAGATGCTTCAAAAACTTCTAACTAACCCACTGATGTCACATGGACTACTTTGATGATGTTTTTATTACCTTTCTGGACATGGACAGTGCACCGTACAAACACTTTCAATGGAGGGACAGAAAGCTCTCGGACTAAATCTAAAATATCTTAAACTGTGTTCCGAAGATGAACGGAGGTCTTACGGGTGTGGAACGACATGAGGGTGAGTCATTAATGACATCATTTTAATTTTTGGGTGAACTAACCCTTTAAGTTAGCAGGATGCCATCTTGGACTCCCCCCCATTGTCGCAAACCTGTCGTTCAGCCACGTTGGTGAATGATGTCAAGCAGGTGGTAGAGTAATAACTTCTTTAAATGAATCTGTTTGAGATCGACTTAATGCCAGATTTTTTGCTATGAATCACAGACATGGCATCTGAGGACTAATTCTCATTTTTCTCAGTTATTTTGCTTTATTTCCAGATTCAATCATAGGCTCGTTCTTACGTAGTAGAGCACGTATGCACATGCACACTTTTCAAAAACGGTGCTTAAAATCTCTTGACAAACTAGAATAGGTAAATGACATTTGTATATAATCAAAATAAAAGATTTACATGTATTTAATGTCAGATTGTTTATTTTGCTCAAGATAATGATTTATTAAGTCCACGTCATAAAAACAAGAAACTATGCTTCTAACCACAACTGGAGATCTGTCGTTCTAGCCCAACACATATCCAAGATTGCAATGTAGTTTGCGAATATTTGTTTGAACTATCATTTCGGGAAACATCAAATCGGTGAACTATGTTAGTAACGACGGAACTTGCGATGTTAGTTGGCTAATGATGCTTTTGGGAAATGCACCCCTGGTTCGAACAACAGATGTCTGACAAAGTTAGTATGTTCTCGGGAAACAGTCATGACTACATGAGCTACACTGATAAAAAATTATTCTGTGGTGAAGTAAATACTACAGAAAAAAATAATGTAATATCTACATAAAAAAGTCAGTTCAGGCAAGAATCTTAAAAAGATCACAGTAAATTCTATATGCGTACTCAATTCAAGCTTGTAAATTAAAGCAGAAATATCAAAGATATAAAATCAAGTAAAACCTACTCAACTTTTCTGATTCTGGGGTATGAGTAATTAATAAGGTTGTTGCTTTTTTTCATGGCAAAATCCTAACTGAAATATTTGCATGCACAATAATGTGTCCAGAAAGAGTTTTATTCTGAATTAAGTGAGAAATAGGAATAGGAACTTAGGAATGGAAACTGAAAACTTGTGGCGATTTGTTCATAAGGGCTTTGTTCTTCATAAAGTGACTATTCCTTTAACCAAAACACAACCACAACATCTGTAAAAACATATGTATTAGTCACTTCAATATTCTTTAGAAATGCAATTAATTCTAGTTTATATTGCTCCATTTTTCTCCAGAATTTATACAGTTTCTATAACATTTTGAACAAAGAGTTTTCCTGTCATTTTTCTCCTAAATTTTACTTCCTTCACTGTAAGCAAGATAAGTCATGTTTTAATAAGGTATTCACTGTCATGCATGACCACTTCTGCATCTCCTTTTCCTCTTTTAGATATTTTCTTGATTATCTTAGATATTAGACCTGACATATTATATGTGTACGTGTGTATGCTTGCATTATTTTCCTGGAAAATTCTGCCTGTAAAGACAATGCAACACAGTAAATTCCAGAGATGTCAGGAGGCTGTGTTTGATGTAAGAACTATGACAGAGACAGTAATAGGGAGTGATAGTCCACTAAGAGATGAATAAATGGAGAAGCCATAATGCTCAATATGGCAGCTGTAGTAACTTTAAAAAAAGTTGCCATTTTGAAACATTCCGGATTTTTAGGTTTTTGGTGTGATTTTAGCTAGAGAAGTGTCATTTGTTAACATTAGTTAACATGAAATAAAAGTGAAAAATACTACTAAAGCATTAATTAATCTCAGTTAATGTCAATTTTTAACCTTTGCGAATACATGATTAAAATCAAAACAGTCAGTTAAAATACACAATTACAGTCAACATACAAAATTAAAACATAATTACAACCAGTATCAATGATCTAATACCAATTAGCCTATGACATTATTCTTCAGTTGATTCACCTTTAACTTAGAAAGTCGTGACTCAAAGAAAATCATGCATCCATCCCATAAGCATGATAATTCTGACATGACATGAAGGAAGCTTTTCTCTTCAAGCCGTTTTATTAACAAAAATCAAGAAGGTAAAACAAATATAAGCTCAATACTCAAGAGTAGGAGAAAGCATAATAGCTTACTGGCTCTGTAGCATTAAGACTGAACTGCAAACTGAGAAGCATTTAAATACACAGTTTAGTGAGAGGTAAACAAGGCATAGGTGGGGACTAATCAATCAACTAATGAGTAACCATAGTCAATAGAGGAGAAGGGAGTGACCATCGGCACTGAAGGAGACTTGGAGTTGGCTGACAAGGGGACTTGAGCTGACCAACGAAGGAAACTTGGGACTGAGTGCAACCAGCAGTGATGAAGGAAACTTGGGGCTGGGTGGAACCAGACATGGCGGTAGGCTCCATCTTTAGGTCACAATCCACTTCTGGGACAAACTTGGCTCCAGCCTCTAGCTACGGGATGAGACCTTCCACTGCTTGGATGTCCTCAGAGTGCGTGGTCTCTGGCTTTGTGTTCATGACAGGCTTTGGGTCTGGATGGTGATGATGAAGGAAGGAGATGGATATAATTCCAGCTGTTTTATTAACAAAAACCAAAAAAAGAAGGTAATAAAAATATAAACTCAAAACGTAACAGCTTAACTGCTCAGTAGAATGACAATACACAACACTGAACTACAAACTAAGGAGGGTATAAATACACAGATAAAACAAGGCACAGGTGGGGACTAATGAATCAACTAATGAGTAACCATTGTGCAAACTACAATGTCCATGAAAAGAGAACTGAACTTATCTGAACCGTTACAGTACCTAGCGGTAGGTGCCTCCTGGTGCCGATAACAAAAACTGCACCTAAGTGGACGGAGGGGGCAGTGATGACAGTGATGGAGCCTTGGTGGTGAGGCTGGTCTGAACCAGGGTGACGACCTACCAAGGTGGATCCGTTAGGGGTGGAGACCCAGGTGAATCTGAGGAGATGAAGACCCAAGGCAACACCACTGGTCTGGAGGGAAGAGGTGTAACTGCAGGCTTGCGGAACCAAGGTGCAGACAGGGGCCTGGCAGACCGGTGAGGAGCCGGTGGGAGTGAGGACAATGGTGGAGCTGGAGGGAAGAAAGAGCCCAGCGGCACTAAAGGGGTGGAGGGAATAAGCGTAGCCGGAGGCCCAAAAGTCCTTGGCGCCACCAGGGTGATGACCAGTGTCAATTTTGACAGCAAATTTTGATTTAATTTTAGTCATATTTTAGTCATCGGAATTTGTTTTAGTCGACTACATATAAGATTTGAGTCTACTAAATCTACAGCAGATTTAGTCAACTAAAATCTAATTTAGTTAAATTGTAATGCATTAAGCATTTCTCTAACAATACACAGATCCTATACACTGATATAGGTACATCTGATATTCCCCAAACTGTTTATGTTCACCCAACTGTACTTTACTCGCCAAAGCGGATGGTTTTTGACCATTCAAGTGCAAAAAGACACGAAAGAGCAAACTTCAGTACTTTTCAGGGATTAACACACTTATTATTGAGGTACTATTATAGTTTGTTTTAAATTGTTATTTGATTTTTAGTTTTTCTGCTTTCACTGTAATTTTAGTTAAAGTTTTAATAATTTGTGTGTTTATGTCTTTTAGTTTTTGCTTTTAAATATCTAAGTTTTTATTTCTGTTTGTTGTTTTAGTACCTCAGGTTAAGCTAAAGGTTAGAAACTTATTTTTGTTTCATCTAGTTTACATTTTTTTATTTCAGTAAATTTTCATTACTTGAAATAAACGTTTCTTTGGTTTTAGGTTTAGTTAACTATAATAACCGTTATACTTGTAAAATATATTGAATAATGTGTCAAATAATGTTCTTAGTCTTTCCTTCCTGTGACAGAAGATACAGTAGTTTACTATTAATGAAATAGAAATTAAATTAAATACAGTTTGTGTAAACAAAATAATAATTACCAGGAAAAAATAATTATTATAAACCATCCCGAAATAGACTGTGACTCTTATCAAATCCAGGGCTCGGAAGCCCAAGGTGGAGCTAGGGGATTGACACACTAGGGCAGAGCAGGAGACCTGGAAGCTTAAGGCAGATCCGAGCAGCTGGGCGGAGCCAGCGAAGGAGGAGCCGAGGGGCTGAAGGAAGCCAGTGAAGAGGGGGCAAAGGAACTGGAGGTACCGAAGGAGACTTGAGGTGTTTCTCAATACCAAGTACACAAAGTCTGGTGTTTCTGCAAATGGTACAGCAGCGTACTTGATTGTGTCACTCAGCTCGCTCTGGTTACTCCGGTTATTTTAGGCAACAATAAAACAAAACATTTTATAAAGCACCACTCTGCCTCTTTTTGTTTTTATTTTAAAAAACGTAAACATTAATAGCCACACAAATGTGGTTAAGGCAATGCGTTCGTTGATTGTCTTCACTGCATGTGTATTTATAAAAAAAACGAAATATAAAACAACACTGCCTCTTTTTGTTTACATTTAAAAAATATTAAACATTAATATGTGGTTCAGGCAAAAGCCTATGTGCATACTCTGATTATCTTCACAGTAATACAATTAAATATAACACAAACCTGTCTCTTTTTGTTAAACGTCAGTTTAAGTGATCAATAATAGCCGTTATAAAAGTATAAGTAAAAAAGGTATAAGAAGCTATACAATAAGAAATAAAGCAAACAATTCAGTCATATGTATAAAGTCAGCCTAGTAAATACCCTAAATATATAGGCTAAAGTTATGAAACGTCACTTTGCCCTCAGCCAAAATGATTTGCAAACGTTAGGACTAACTTAGCTGAGGTTAGGCTGTTCTCGGCTGGGTACATGAGCACTGAGCGCACGGTGTTAGCCTGGATCTCACAACTCCGAAAATGTCAGATCAAATTTTCAAACAGGCACTCTCTTTACCAATAAACCACAGATTTGAGCTTTAAACCAGTACATTCTTATCTGAAAAAAATCTTAATACTACATTTCATTAAATAATAACAGAAGTATGTTTAAATTATGTAGGTTTTCTCCTTTACTACTGACACTCGCTGGTTAGTGTGAGATGCATTCTGGGATACCTGGCTGTCTCAAGTCTGCACAAGTCACCTCTCGATGCATGCTCGATAAAAGGAGCAGATCAAGAACACATTTGGGGATTTAAACTGTACTTGGGTAGATGTGAACTTTGAATTGGAACAGTACTTGGGCAGCGACTGATGACGTTTCACAAGTCCACAAGAACACAAGTACAGACAAGAACGCATATTGAGAAACAGCCTTGGAGTTGGCCTACAAGGGGACTTGGAGCTGACCAACAAAGGAGATTTGGAACGGAGTGGAGCGGTGATGAAGCTTTGGCTCAGGATGGTGATAATGAAGGAAGGAAATGGATATAATTCCAGCTGTTTTATTAACAAAAACATACAAGTACAAATATAAAGTCAAAACTTGAGAGTAGAAGAAAATGTAACAGCTTACTTACTCAGTAGTATAATGACAATACACAACACTGAACTGCAAACTGAGGAGGGTTTAAATACACCGTTAATGAGGAGTAAAACGAGGCACAGGTGGGGAATAATCAATCAACTAATGAGTAACCATAGAAACAAACTAGAAATAGGAACAAAGGAAACAGGAATAAAAACAAGGGCGTGCAAAGTCCATGAAAACAGATCTGAACAGAACCGTTACAGCTGTCTATGTTTTAGAACAGTGGATGATGCCTTAAAACTAGTCTCTGTGTTTGTAGGAAGCACATATTTTAAAAAAAATGCTTTGGGACTGAGATCATTCTTTGCTGTTTTCACAAATAAATGGGTCATAAGACACTGAAACATACCCAGCATAATCTTTGTATCTCTTTACAAGAATAATACAAATGTTAAGTATACTTCCCAGACATGGCTGCCTCTTGTTTGTTTTTTACTTACTTTCCCAGGAGTTTTGTCACATCTAATAAACAGCCTTGTGAAATTAGATTGTACATCAATAATATTAACAATAATGGCAGATATTTTTTTCTCTCTCTCCATTTCATTCTGTCCTCATGCAGATGCATGCATGAAATATTGTGTTTGAAGGGAAATTCTTTGTAAGTTCAGATGTATTATGTAACTATTCATCATCTTTTATCTTAAAAGTGAAAGTGAAGTGACATGTGGCCAAGTATGGTGACCCATACTCGGAATTTGTGCTCTGCATTTAACCCATCCAAGTGCGCACACACACAGCAGTAGCACACACACACCGTGAACACACACCCGGAGCAGTGGGCAGCCATTGCTGCGGCGCCCGGGGAGCAGTTGGGGGTACGGTGCCTTGCTCAAGGGTCTCACCTCAGTCGTGGTATTGAGGGTGGGGAGAGCGCTGGATATTCACTCCCCTCACCGACAATCCCTGCCGGACCTGAGATTCGAACCCATGACCTTTGGGTTACAAGTCCGACTCTCTATCCATTAGGCCACGACTGCCCCTATATATAACGGAATGTATCACCTAAAAATACATGTGAAAACTGAATAATTTACTCATGTCCAAACCCATATGCTGTTTTCTTCTGTGGAACACAAAAGGAGGTTTATTTTTATCTCTCTTCTAGAGGTTGGTTGGTTGTCTGAGCTTTAAACACTGAGAGGTGCTGAAGACACAGTAGAGCTCCTTCACAAGCCCTGTTGGATTTCAGTGTAGGATTTGATTCTAATTCACTCAATGTGAGTTTTAAAGAACCACAATTACGGCTCCAAAACTGCAAGCTGCTTCACTCTTTTAAATTCAATTCAATAGAGTTTGTGCTCTGGGAACAAAAATAACATGCCTCTGAAGTGTGGAATTGTCTGTAAATGGTGGTTTGGTAAACAATGTTGCTGACGCAGCCTGATTCGAGCTCATGAAAGCACATCCTCAGTAATCTATCATGTTACTGTGGCAGAAAGTGATCCTCAGAATTTCGATGTTATATAACAATTTTAAACTTCAAAGAAAACTTTTCAGGCTGTGTTTCAGGCCATCTGCAAAAATTTTAACTGATTTAAAAGAAACTTGCTAGAATTGAACACCATCAAAAGCCCCCTACTGATACATACAAATACAAGCAAAGAGTGTGTGTTGTGGTGCAGTTGTCAATGTGCTTGCTTTCTTTGTGCAGGACTCTTTGTTATTGACCGGTTTTTACCTTGTTTTCTTCAGTAATTGGATTTCTAACAATCTTAGTTGGCAAACACACATGCATGTGTGTGGTCAAGATAACAAAGGTCATTAAAGGTGTTAACGAAGACAAACATCATCATTACTCTTGTCCAAACCCTAACCTTAAGAATTAAACTTAGGCACTAACTAATCCTACATCGTTTGTGCTACAGACATGTGGTTTGTTGAGGAGAGCATGCTATTACTTTCCTAAGGAAACAGACTTGAATTTTTTTGCCTGGTGCCACTTTGCGCTTACAGTACCCAGAACCTCCTACAGCAACAACCGCAACAATATACTAAAAAGCACTGAGAACACCCTAGCAACTGCATGGTAATGTGATAATAAGCAGAAAAAGAACTACAGCAGCAATGTCATGGTAATCACCCAGAACAACAAAGTATAGCCACCTAACAGGGCGCTAGCAGCTTCACAGCAATGTCCTGGCAACTCCTAGCATTGTGGTATCAAGTTTAGCACAGCATCTTTCCAAAACTTTGAAAATATCAGCTCAGCCTCATAGGGAAAAAAAATGTGCCTGTGGAGACATTTTTGTAAAATGATGTTGCTTCTTGTGTAACGGAGGCCAGCTAGTAAGAGCTGTGCGAGTAAACCTGTGGTATTTAGCGTCCTTGTTAACGTGCCTGCCTCCCATGCCACCAACGCTAGTTTTAATCCGACTCAGAGCAGTGCGAGTAGAACCGGTGGGGTTACACTTGCATAAGGTGACCATATGTGCCATTTTCCCAGGACGCGTCCTGTCCAGGATTTCTAAATTGCCTAAAATGGCTTGAGCCCTTGCCTCTTTAATTGTGAAAGTGGTCATATCGATGTGCCCCCGGAACGCGATTTAGGAGCGCGATTTCTACACGGAGGTTTGTGCAAGCCACTGTTCTTATTGACAGTCTTCATGCAATGCATTAAAATGTTGTCGTATTTGCAATGCTTTGACCGTTCTCTGTAGATCCAGCCTTCTCGCAAGCCACGATTGGTTGATTATGTATAATGCATGCTATTGGTCAAATTATTTTTCAGTCATTACCTTCCGCAAATATGAAAACAAAAACAAAACTGGGACATTTTATGCAACTTAGAAATCCTGAACAGGACGCATCCTGGGAAAATGCCACATATGGTCACCCTACACTTGCACATTTTGTGGCACTTTCAAAGTAAAATGTCTAGTGAGTGGCGCTAAAAGCGTGTTCAATTTTCTCCAAAACAGAAACATGTATCTGGCAACGTACCTGTATATTACATTGGTTCTTGCATGTATCATGGAATTTTGTAACTGAAATGTTACCGAACCTTACCCTAAACATAACCAATAGTGTGAGCAAAAGCAAATGTTAGATATAAACAAGCCATTTTAGTGTGCTTCTACAGCACAAGGCTCTGAGTTGTTCTGCTGAGTGTTCACTCCGCAATGCACGTGTAAATCCTGATTCACACTGTCAGCAAGACGTTCATTCATGTCAATTAAGAGCTAGCGATTTCCGGCGACATGAGTGACAGTGAATATTGGCAGACAGGATGTTGGCGTGTCCAGTGATGTGAAAAAGTTGAGTGTTGTTTAACTTTATGCAAATGAAGAGTGATTTTTGGGAGCAACAACCAATAGGATTGAAGTCAGTGGAGCGCATGTTATCCGTCACTACATCTTGTAGGGAAGTCGGTAAGATGGAGGAGAATTTAATTTTAGTGGTCTCGCTATAATTTATGATATGTCTCTGTGTACAGTCCATACAGCCTGAATGGTTTTGTGAACGGGCTTGCGCTTTCGCCACAGATAAATAGACCCAAAGGAAAAGAGCATTCATCTGTAATATTAAGACTTTTGTTCATCTTTGGAACACAAATAAAGATATTTTTAATAAAATCAGAGCAATTTTTGTTCCTCCATTGACAGCTACACAACTGACACTCTGGCTCAGATTTCATCAAAAAGATCTTAATTTGTGTTCCGAGTCTTTCAAACTTTTTTCGTTTTTGGGTGAACTTACACTTTAAGCATTTTATGTACTGATTCCATTTATACTTAGTCTTTTCCCTCCAAAATGTTTGGTTTTAGCTGCAAGCAATCTGATTTGTTGTCTGTGAATGTCATTCCCAACATTACTTGGCAACCAGTAGTGGGAATGCCCACTACACTCTAAAAAATGCTGGGTTAAAACAACCCAAGTTGGGTTGAAAATGGACAAACCCAGCGATTGGGTTGTTTTAACCCAGCGGCTGGGTTAAATGTTTGCCCAACCTGCTGGGTAGTTTTATTTAACCCAAATATTGTTTAAAAATTACTGTATTTCTTGCTTAAAATGAACCCAAAATATGTTGGAAATTAACATTTATTAATATGTTTAATAAACAAACATTTATTAATACTTTTTTTGAATAATATTTAAACAATAAACATTTATTAAATTGCTTATTAATAAATGCTCATCTTTTTGATTATTATTGTTGCCTCTAGTAATTATGAGTCTGATTTTTAATTTCCAACCTATTTTGGGTTCATTTTAAGCCAGACATATAGTAATTTGTAAACAATTGTTGGGTTAAATAAAACTACCCAGCAGGTTGGGCAAACATTTAACCCAACTGCTGGGTCAAAACAACCCAATCGCTGGGTGTGTCCATTTTCAACCCAACTTGGGTTGTTTTTAACCCAGCATTTTTTAGAGTGTAGTAACCCAACCACCAGCCACTGGAGATATGCAGCGACAAAGTCACTGGTGGTGTGAAAAGCTTAATGCTGTACCAGGTGAGCTACAGAAAAAGTTTACTACATTAGAAAAGCCATACATATGGAACTGGTTATGTGATGCAAAATGTAAAAAGTATTAGTTTACAAATCATCCCGAATGGTAAAGTGCATTGAGGTCATAACATAGTATTGTGCAAGGAACCACGTGAAAATAAGTCTTTATTAATCGATAAAATGCCCCTGTAATCATTATTTGTGTGAAAAGGAAATAAAAGTCATTGGTGTTTTACTTGTAGTTGGTATTCATTTCAGCTGTAAACTGCAGCAAATTGATTGCATAGGTATCTTTTTGGAGTTTTGAAAAATAAATAAATAAATCAGTAGACTGATCCAACAGAGCACTGAGTTTTTCATATCATTTGCAGCCTGTTGTTGGACAGCAGTGCTAACAGGATGGGGGTGAAAAGGGCCTCAGGGTTCAGCCCTATTTATGTACCGTCATGGTACTTGATGCCAATAAAACTCTTCACCATAGTTACTCTCAGCTGTTTATGGTGCGAAAAAGCAAATCTGCTGATAAAAGTCACGGGTGTCAAAAATATAAGCGCAGAAAAACATGTTTACTCTGGAAGGATGTCTCTTACATAAGAGCTGCTCCGTGTCGTACTCTCCCTTCTGTTGTGTAAGCAGTCCCTGCAGATTAGTGCTTCTCTTGAAGTAATTAGGAGGTTCACAATATCTGGGCCCACCCTGAGACCCATTGGATGACCAGCGGCTCCCCTCCCCCAGCCGACTGACCTCCGCTGGGTCTGATTCCTCCACAGACCACCACGGGGGCCTAAGCATTATAGCCGTCCCGAAGTGATGTTTAAAGGCCTGGCGGAGTAACTCAGCGGCACGATTGATTGTGAATTTATCTGTGGATCAAGATGTAGCCAACGTGTAAACACCATCCATCACAATCGGCATCTGCTTCAACAACACCCGTGTTCTGTGATACACAAAGACAAACTCACAAACTAAACAGGTATATACACAAAAATGATCTATTGCTTAGGATGATTATCACTGCAGAAACAGTTCTTTATAGTTCATGCCAAGGGCTCAAGGTTTGGCTACTTACACTCTTAGAAAAGAAATGGTTTAGTGGGGTTCTGTATAGAAGAACTCTAGGGTTCTTGACTCAGTTTTAAAGAACCCTTTATGCCAAAAAGGTTCTATATAAGGAGAAATGTCTTAAATGATTGCAGAATATTTTCGAAATAACATGTTATTTCCATTTTTTTTGTAGTGATAATGTATGTTTATGAGCTGCTTAATTCATTAAATTTAATTAAAATTAAAAATGAATTTAAATAAAATAAAATGTGTTTGTCATTACATTCGGCAGTATACGTTAACCATATTTAAAAGACAACAGAATTATGAAATCATGTATAAAGATGCGCTTAAGGCTACGTTCAGGCTGTCAGTCAAAATCCGATTTTTGTGCGTATCCGATTGAAATCTGATCAGATTTAGCAAGTGTGAACGGCCCGAAATCACATGAAATGCAATTTTTGGTAACACTTTATTGTAAGGGTCCAGAATAATGCATTAGTTAAGAATGAACACACTAGTAATTAATGATTAACTTTACATTGTAAGGGTCAGAATTATGCATTAGTTAAGCATAAATAAACTAGTAATTAATGATTTACTTGTTCACAATTATGCATTAGTTAAGAATGGACACAATAGTAATTAATGATTAACTGAATGTACAGTAAATGCCTTTTAGTCATAATCTCCAACTTAATAAACCATATATTATTTTTGTGTAGTGATGTAATTATATTTCTGTGCCATTCTATTAAGTTAACTGAACAATAAACTAGTAACTATGCTTAATTACTAGTGGTTTTGCAGTTATAAATTGCTAAAATAGTGTAATAAAGACAATTTGACCCCCAAAGTTAAATGTATATCCACATTAATTATGGCACTTATTGAGTGATATTCAAGATTATTGAGCAGAATAAGCCAATAATTAAGGCAGTTTAGCATTAATTATTGGCATATTCTGGTCAATAAAGTTGAATATCACTCAATAAGTGTCATAATTAATGAGGATTTAGCTTTCACTTTAGAATGGGGGGTCAAATTGCCTTTATTAGTACTGTATTAATGGTAGTTTTGCCTTAATTATTGGCATATTCTGGTCAATAAAGTTGAATATCACTCAATAAGTGTCATAATTAATGAGGATTTAGCTTTCACTTTAGAATGGGGGGTCAAATTGCCTTTATTAGTACTGTATTAATGGTAGTTTAGCCTTAATTATTGGCTTATTCTGCTCAATAATCTTGAATATCACTCAATAAGTGCCATAATTAATGTGGATATGCATTTCACTTTAGGGGTCAAATTGTCTTTATTACACTATTTTAGCAATTTATAACTGCAAAACCACCAGTAATTAAGCATAGTTACTAGTTTATTGTTCAGTTAACTTAATAGCATGGCACAGAAATATAATTACATCACTACACAAAAATAATATATGGTTTATTAAGTTGTAGATATTGACCAAAAGGCATTTACTGTACATTCAGTTAATCATTAATTACTATTGTGTCCATTCTTAACTAATGCATAATTGTGAACAAGTAAATCATTAATTACTAGTTTATTTATGCTTAACTAATGCATAATTCTGACCCTTACAAAGTAAAGTTAATCATTAATTACTAGTGTGTTCATTCTTAACTAATGCTTAATTGTGAAAAAGTTCATCTTTAATTAATGCTTAACTAATGCATTATTCTGGACCCTTAAAATAAAGTGTTACCCAATTTTTAAAAATCTGTTTCGAGCTACATTCATATGTGGTTTGAAATCCTATTCAAATCGCATTTCTGGGAATCCGTTTCAGTCTGACCGCTCTGATCAAGCATGTTCAACTAAGGACATTTAATATAAAGCTATACTATAATACATTTTCATTTGATTACAAATAACAAGTGTTCAAAAATATTGAGTTCAGACTCTTTTTTTTTGAGTATATTATTTCAATAATAAGTACTATTTTTAAAAGTATGCTAAAGTGTCATTTTTTCGCAAAGGTTAACTCATGGGTTGCATGGCAAACCACAGCTTTCAAGAACATCAAGTTCTGCTTCCCCAACACTTCCTAGTTGAACTGTAGGATCATGTTGAAGAGTTGTGAAGGAGAGATGTGTGTGTGTTTGTGGCTTTGTCTGTACGTACATGTTCCTGACGTTGCAAATGTTCCAGTTCATTTCAACACTCCTGCACACGTTCACGCACTTCAGCCAGACTTATTTTTAGACCGCTCCATGTAAGCACATATGCTAAGAAAAGTTCATAATGTACTGTGTTAATGTTAATTTTTTTTTTTTCACAGGTGTTTTACCCATATTTCGAATTACACATGGCATTGTGCTGTGTTTTAGGGTTAAATTAAATGGCTGTAAATTAAACAAATAATGTCCTTTCAGAAAATTACCACAAACTTTTTCGTTTTCTATGGGTTTTTTTTTTTCTTACAATACATTCAGTACCACAGAAAACACCTCTAGTGATAAAACATGAACACACAAATACAATAAATTTAAATAAAGTTCAATGGTTCGCTGCTATAGGAGCGATATGTTTATATATATATTATCTGATCTCGTATACACTACCGTTCAAAAGTTTGGGGTCAGAACGATTTTTTAATGTTTTAAAAGAAGTATCTTCTGCTCACCAAGCCTGCATTTATTTGATTAAAAATACAAACAAAAACAGTAATATTGTGAAATATTATTCCAATTTAAAACAGCTGTTTTCTATGTCAATATACAGTAAAGTGTAATTTATTCCTGTGATCAAAGCTGAATTTTCAGCATCATTACTCCAGTCTTCAGTGTCACATGATCCTTCAGAAATCAATCTAATATGATGATTTGATGCTCAAGAAACATTCATTATTATTATCAATGTTGAAAACAGTTGTGTACAAATTTTTTTCAAAATTCTTCGATGAATAGAAAGTTCAAAAGAACAGCATTTATTTAAAATAGAATATTTTCTAACATTATAATTGTCTTTACTGTAACTTTTGATCAGTTTAACTCATCCTTGATGAATAAAAGTATTGATTAATTTTATTTCTATCCCCCAAAAATAAAATTAAAATTCTTACTGACCCCAAACTTTTGAACGGTAGTGTTTAATGTTACAAAAGGTTTAGATTTAAGACAAATGCTGTTCTTTTGAACTTTCTATTCATCATAGCATCATGAAATAAAAATGTAAATAACTGTCTTCAACATTGATAATAATCATAAATGTTTCTTGAGCATCAAATCATCATATTAGATTGATTTCTGAAGGATCATGTGACACTGAAGACTGGAGTAATGATGCTGAAAATTCAGCTTTGATCACAGGAATAAATTACACTTTACTGTATATTGACATAGAAAACAGCTGTCTTAAATTGGAATAATATTTCACATTATTACTGTTTTTGTTTGTATTTTTAATCAAATAAATGCAGGCTTGGTGAGCAGAAGATACTTCTTTTAAAACATTAAAAAATATTTCTGACCCCAAACTTTTGAACGGTAGCGTATATATTTGTATACATTTTTTGACACTTGTATAATTAAAAGGAAGAATTGTAGTTAATAGTCTCTTATTGGTCTGATTAACCAAGCTCTCCATAAAACAAAACAAGAACAATTTAATGACACCAATTTAATAAAATAACACATTATAGCAGCACTTCATATTTAATGGAATTAGATTATTTGTTAATTGCATTTAATAGATTGCTTTTCAATAAAACCTTTGCAATTGGTTTGTAAAATGTTTTTTCATGCATATATTTGAGCTGAGTTTTCGATGCTTTTACACCGTTCTGACCAGCAGGTGTCACCAGAGTGAGATGTTTTGAGCTCTTCGAAACGCAATTGCAAAGCAATTGGCTCAGTTGATTCAAAGTTTCAAAAAGCTTTGTTTCTCCCATCACTAGGAACCAGAAAAGCGCTCAGAATTACAGTGTGACACAAACAAAACATAGCAAGGAATGACTGAAAACACAGGGCTTATAAAGGCAGAGTTAACAAGATAATGACACACAGGTGGAAGTCATCAAACAATAATGAGTCCAGGCAATGTGTTATGGGAATTGAAGTTCATGATGGGAAAGTAAGGGAAATGGGAGGAGTGCCCTTTGGAGGCACTCCAGCTGGTGGATTTAACAACAAGTGGTGACCCAACACAAAAGCAAAATTATGTATACAGTACAAAGTAATGAAAAATGTCAGAAATATAATTACTATTACTGAACCACATAATCAATAATTATTAACATGTCATTTGACAGATTTGGCTAAACATCTGGATTTTGATAGTTTATTGCTCTCAGCAGCCGATGTATTCACTGCATAAGACAAATTGTGGTTGACGCAAACCATGTTTATTCTCATTGCAATATAATGTATATGATGTAGTTTGGGTTTTACTTTCTTCCTCTGCACTCTATATAGTATTACTCTGAGAAAAAGAGGCCAACTATAACAAATCCAAAAGATTCTCATTGCCCTCCAAAAGAAATGTGGTAATTTCCAACAGTTTAAAGCTCATTTGAGTCAATCAGTCATCCTGCTGTTTTACCGTAAAACAGACTCCTAACCGTTCACCTAAGGACTGGCCTTTTCCACGGCAGAGGTTAAAACCAAATCAAGAGTATCACACAGTTTATGTGTCATGGTCCATGGACCGCACACTCTCTATTATTTCAAAACACCGAAATCTGCTGAGAATAGGCGTTACTTATTATTGTAAGACGTTTTAATCGATTTTTTATTAAGAGAGACACTTGAGACACATCTTACAGATGATTAATAGGATGGATGTTCTGTGATGCGTAATGGGCATCGGTTTTCTATGAAAATGTTCGCATTTGATCTGACATAGGGAAGTTGTGTATGCCAAGAGACAATATGTGAATTACACTCATTTGTCTTGAATTGGAAAACACACAAGTTTTATAGCATGTCACAGCTTTATTGGACAAATAATAATCACAGAAAAGTCTTAGTTCCTGTGTGAGCACAAATCTTATTTAACAGACATGAACTAATCATCTGCATTTATAATGAAAGTGTCAGAAAAAAGTACTTATGTTTCACAGGGGAAAGCATGACTCTGCATTTGTCTGGGTATTTTCTGAGATTTTGCAACAGGTCAGTTAATAATCGCAAATGGCCTTCTAAATATGACTAAAGTAATTAATTTTCAGATTCTGTCAAATAGAGCAGAGTGGGGTAAGATGTGTCAGTGGGTAAACAGTGTCACAGTTAAAGCAGAAATCTGGTATCATTTACTCAGCTAATGCCGTTCCAAACCAGTATGACTTCTCATTTCCCCTCTGCCTTGAGGAAAACTTAAGGAAAAGGTGGCACATCTTACCAAACCTCCTATTCACAAACATGTGGTGGAGTGTGTGGTTTGTGTGTAATGTGTGAGGATGTCATTTGAGCTGATCTGTCTGAATCTCAAAAGCCCTGTGAAGATACAGAAACAGAGAGACTAATGCTGCTGTCTTAAGCCCTATTCGGACGGGACTAGTTTTCCAAATGACATTTGAGTTATATTTTTTTATCGCTCAGGGTCTGTGATTTAATGTAGCGATTCGGACGGGACTAACATCTCTGTGTTTATTACAGAGGTGGGAGTGTGTCTTTTCTAGACGTGGGTGTTACAGAGGGTTATATGCTATGCTGAGTGCATCACTTATGACGTATGTCTTGTATTATTTGCTAATATAATTTTAATTTATTATAAAAAACCTATTTAAGTGAACTTTACAAGTTTGTAGAAGTGGCGTTTGCATAAGTGAGCAGCGAAATCTAGAGAAGCGTCTTACTCTTCCCTTACACTGATATTGAAATGGGCAGTCTTCACAGTTTTTTTTTTTTTTTTTTTGTTGGATACCATCCATATTGAAATAAAATGAAAGCATACTGAAGATTGGTGTGCAAACGGTAGCTCAGGAAGGTCAAAAAACACACGAGGAGAAGCGTTAGGATAGTAAAACATCAGCAATCACAGACATCGCATTCGGACGGGATTCGTATTACCTGAGGTAATTTTTCCTGACCTTTTTACAGAAGGTTAAAGATAAAGTGGGACCTCAGTGTTTTACTGGAGGCTAAACCCCATTATTTTACATCCTGCATAATCTTGATGACAGATTTGTCCATCTAAACATAGAGGCACAATAGACACGTGGGGAAGTGCGAGATGAGTGTGACTGTATCTCAGTTGTTATGTTTTTCGTCAATGTCCAATTGCACAAATGCTTGTTTTCACAAGTTGGTTTCAAACATCTAGCTCCAACTGGCTTAAATTAGAACAAATTTTGTGAATTTTATTCTTCAAACTAAAAATTCCAATATGTATAACGAATATGAATAATTTTGTGTTTTGTGCCATAATAGTTTAAATTTTGTTTAAAATTTACCAGAAAAGCTAATGTTCCCCATTCAGTGAAAACATGTCTCATTAAAAAGCTGTTCAGTTTGTAGATCTAAACCCCAGAATAGAATCAGTATTTTCAATGGGTTCTAAGAAATTTTATATGGGATTTTAAAATGGCATTTTTCAGGTTATGAGTAAAATAAGGTCTGTGCTTTATGTTACTTGCAGAGACGTTCTTGCATGTCAAACATGAAGCTAGTTCAAGCGACTCTAGACTAAATACATTTTTTAATACAGAGATAGTATGTTAAAGATAAAGATAGCACAGTTGAGTACACTTACATGTTCTTAGGATTATCTTAAGAAGTACTAAATAATAATAGTAATAGTAATATATCAAGTACAAAATTAGTGTGCAAAAATAGAGCACTTTATGTATATTATGAAAGTGTACTGTTTTTCACCTGGGTACCTATGATGCTCTAGAAAAAATTCCACCAATCAGAGAGTCGAAACAAGTAAACTCCCATGAAGCACCACAAATGACATAATCAAGTTGGTCTCCCTACGGTCTCAAAATACTTAAATATTTGAATATAAATGCATATTTTGCAATGAACTTAAAATACACTCTAAAAAATGCTGGGTTAAAAACAACCCAAGTTGGGTTGAAAATGGACAAACCCAGCGATTGGGTTGTTTTGACCCAGCAGTTGGGCAAACATTTAACCCAGCCGCTGGGTTAAAACAACCCAATCGCTGGGTTTGTCCATTTTCAACCCAACTTGGGTTGTTTTTAACCCAGCATTTTTTAGAGTGTATATTGCTTTTATATATACAATCAACATTTTTAAAATAGTAGTTTTTAGTGCTTTCAAATCGATTAATCGCCATTAATCACTAGTAGTGACAATATAAAGACAACACTAGTAGTTTAATATTACTTCATTGTTTCTAATTCAATTCTTCATGGGATTGTAGTTCTTTCCCTCACTAAAGCCACTAAGTACACAGTCTTGTACCTTTTGTCCGATTTTCAAATATAATTTTTTTGTTTCAAAGTTTATAGTGTTATGATTCACCTTGTAGCTGGTTGGCTTGGTTAATGGCTTGTAACGCTTTAACAAAGACTTTGTTGGAAAAATGAATGGAAAAAAAATACTTCTACCAGAAAGACTCGGGAGGCAAAATAACTTAACAATGATATTTATTACCAAACAGCAAGCAGTATATAAAGGTTAACATTCTTTTGGCGTAGGCCCCGTCTGTAGCTCACGTCCTGAGGGTTGCGGACTTTGGGTATCCTGCCTGTAGCTGGAGGCAGGGGCGTAGCCGACCCCCGGGAAGTATGGACAGGGACCATCCTGGTGGTTGTGGGGAGGATGGAGGTGAAGGTTGGCGTCAGCATCTGCAAACTCAGACATGTGTAAGTACCGATCTTTTATACTCCAAGTATTAGATAATGATTGGTTAGATCTGAACTAATAAGTGACGTAACATTTGAGTCTTCCCGGCTGAACTTGCGCCAGAGCTTCATTTCCGGAACCAACTGTTGCACTGTATTCCACTTTGATTAAATTTTGTTTAGACATGCTGATCTTGCCAGATTGAGTTTTGAGAAACTGTCAGAGCTCATGTCAGGACTTATTAGGAGCAGTGGGAGTCTGTGTTTGGAGTGATATGAGTGAAGTTCACCCTGAAGCCTCTGGAAAGTCATTAACTAACAATGAGCAATCTTAAGTGGATATACAAGAACCGTGTGTTCGAAACCACCATGGCGGCGTGTCTTTTTAAACAAGTTTTGTAGATGTATTGTAGTTGTGAAGTGTTGTAGATGAGTTTTTACTCAAGAGTTTAGTTTCATCCCTAAAACAACATCACCAAAATAACACCAAAGAAGTAATTTTTTATACTAAAGGTGGCTAATATACTAAAGATGACAAATAAGATGCATTAAATAATAAACACTTATTTTGCTCAACATTAAAAAAAAAAAGGATTTTGGAACGAATACTAGAAACAAAGACCACTTGAAAAATTGTTAGTTTAACTTGTTCAACTGTCAAGGTTTACGATATAATTTATGCCAGATTTCCGCAGTTTAACATGATGTCAACAGAGAGTTTACGATGTTGTATTTGTGGTGTTTTGGTTGATTGTAAGACCTGGACCGTGAGGCTGAATGTGTGCTGACTAATGAGGTAAATCAATTTAATGTGAGCCTTTGTGCTTTTGTGAATGCATGAAGACAAAGAGGCGGGCACATGAAGCCTTAAGACGTCTATGAGGTGTGAAAGAAAGTAAATAGAGAATGTGAGGGCTTTGTAAAGATGAGGGGGTGCTCTTGAGGTTGTGATTAGCAGCTCAGTGGGTTTTTGGGGCAGTCATAGAACCAGACCTCTATGTGTGTGTGTGTGTGTGTGTGTGTGTGTGTATGTGTGTGTGTGTGTGTGTGTGTGTGTGTCTATATGTGTGTTTTCACCAGACCAAGCTAGGCCACCCGCCACTGACAGGGTCAAAAGGTCAGGGGTCAGGGGAGGGCATGCCTGCTACAGCTAATTATATGACAGCCTATATCCTCCCCTCTGACCACAGACAGGGGAAAGGGGATTATGGAAAATATGTCGGGAAGTTATGAGAACACCCTATAGAGATATCCACCATGTCGGAAATGAAGAAGGAAAAAAGAGCTATGTTGTTATTGGAAAAATATTGGAAACTAAATACTGTCAGAATTCAGCAGATCTTCTGAAACATAGGTGGTAAATGTTGAGGTCTGGTTAGGCCAAAAGTCGTATTTCACATGAGAAGGTTTTTAAGGTAAAAATAACAAAACATCCGTTACAACACAATTAAACTACTTGAGAAACCAAACTGCACAAGATAGGTTTGTTTTCGAAGAATAAATCTTGAATTGTTCTTAACCCACTCGACAACTTTTTCAACAAAATTCTGTTATCTTATGCAATTCTGATAAAATATTAAGTCAATGTAATGGTGTATATCACAATATGGTTTTGTTTTCTACGCATTCAACAATAAATGGTTTATTTACAATACCGATCAAAAGTCTGGGGTCGGTGCAAATTATTATTTTTCTTTTCCCAAAGAAGTCTCTTCTGCTCACCAAGGCTGCATTTATGTAATCAAAAACACATTAAAACAGTAACATTGTGAAATATTTTAAAAATACTTTAAACTGTAATTTATTCCTGTGATCAAAGCTGAATTTTCAGCATCATTACTCCAGTCTTCAGTGTCACATGATCCTTCAGAAATCATTCTAATATGCTGATTTGATGCTCAAGAAACATTTCTGATTATTATCAATGTTGAAAACAGTTGTACTGCTTCATAATTTTGTGGAAACTGTGATATATTTTATATTTCAGTATTCTTTTATGTATAGAAGTAGTTCAAAAGAACAGCATTTATTTGAAACAGAAACCTTTTCCAACATTACAGTCTTTACTGCCACTTTTTGATATATTTTAATGCATCTTTGCTGTTAATTTCTTTAAAAAAAGAAAGAAAAAAAAAGGTCTGATCACAAACTTCTGAACAACAGTATATAAAATATAAAAATGTATTTAATAATGCCTATTTTTGAATATATTGTGAATGAAATACTTTGAAAGGTGCTTCATCTCAAGGGATTGTTTTCTCTTTTTAACAGAACTTGATGGATGGGCACATTATGATTCATGACAAATGAATAAGTTTGGCATGAGTGCAAAGGAAGGTTCACATTATGAAACATTTAAAAGCAAAATAGTCAAAACAAATATAATTAAAAAAGATAGTTTAGATTCTGAATTCTGATTGGATGAGCCACTTGGAAAGCTGTAGTAAATCAATATACACCGATCAGGCATAACACTATGAGCACTGACAGGTGAAGTGAATAACACTGATTATCTCTTCATCACGGCACCTGTTAGTGTTAGAAGCAGGAAAATTGGGTGAGAAAGGGCCAAATTGTGATGTCTAGACTACGGGGTCAGAGCATTTCCTAAACTGCAGCTCTTGTGGGGTGTTCCCGGTCTGCAGTGGTCAATATCTATCAAAAGTGGACCAAGGAAATAACAGTGGTGAACCGGCGACAGGGTCATGGGCGGCCGAGGCTCATTGATGCACATGGGGAGAGAAGGCTGCCCCGTGTGGTCTGATCCAACAGACGAGCTCCTGTAGCTCAAATTGCTCAAGAAGTTAATGCTGGTTCTGATAGAAAGGTGTCAGAATACACAGTGCATCACAGTTTGTTGCGTATGGAGCTGCATAGCCGCAGACCAGCCAGGGTGCCCATGCTGACCCTTGTCCACCGCCGAAAGAGCCAACAGTGGACACGTGAGCATCAGAACTGGACCACGGAGCAATGGAAGAAGGTGGCCTGGTCTGATTTCTTTTACATCATGTGGATGGCCGGGTGCGTGTGCGTCGCTCACCTGGGGAACACATGGCACCAGGATGCACTATGGGAAGAAGGCAAGCCGGCAGAGGCAGTGTGATGCTTTGGGCAATGTTCTGCTGGGAAACCTTGGGTCCTGCCATCCATGTGGATGTTACTTTGACACGTACCACCTACCTAAGCATTGTTGCAGACCATGTACACCCTTTCATGGAAACGGTATTCCCTGGTAGCCGTGGCCTCTTTCAGCAGGATAATATGCCACAAAAGCAAAGCAAAAATGGTTCAGGAATGGTTTGAGAAGCACAACAACGAGTTTGATGTGTTGACTTGGCCTCCAAATTCCCCAGATCTCAATCCAATCGAGCATCTGTGGGATGTGCTGAACAAACTAGTCCGATCCATGGAGGCTCCACCTCACAACTTACAGGACTTAAAGGATCTGCGGCTAACATCTTGGTGTCAGATACCACAGCACACCTTCAGGGGTCTAGAGGAGTCCATGCCTCGATGGGTCAGGGCTGTTTTGGCAGCAAAAGGGGACAAACACAATATTAGGAAGGTGGTCATAATGTTATGCCTGATTGGTGTACTCACACCTGTAATCATACAAAAGTTGAATTCGTTATTAATGTGCAATGTTTTGACACTTCTCGAAACCATAAATGGCTAAACTTCTCTTTACATCACTATATAACGTCTTCCTGGTTCATTTGGGACACGTCCCACTCACTATTTTCACAGTACTGCATATTTCTTTGTCACTCTGACATGTAAACGATATAGTAAATCTTAACCAAGCACACATTTCAACCGTCTTACCGCCCAGCCCTTTATCAGGACATGCTCCTGCGGCATGTAAATGCAGTGTATTTGGTGTAAGGGGGATGTGGTTAATGTCAGAGAAACGGTCTGGTGCCCTCTGCCATATCTGTATAGCGTGTGTGTATGTGTATGTGTGTGTGTGCTCCAGTATTATGGTTCTGTGTGTCTTGGCTTGTTTCTGCGGTTGATCCCAGAAATGTTTGGGGTGGGCCATCCTGGCAGTATCAATCACTCTCAGACAAACTAACAGTCCGAACCGTAACATGTGTTCAGTGTTTCAGCTCAGCTGAGCTAACATGACCAGAACATGCTGTGTGTGGACAAGGCCCTGGTCTAACTCAAAACTAGCACAACTGTCCATTCATGAACAATGACTGCAGTTGCACTGGCATTTCCGTGCAAAGAAGAAAAGTTATGCTGAAGAATGAGCGTTTAACAAATAATGAAGTCAGGACCGACTGGATTTAGATAGCTTGAGTTAAATAGCTGCAAAGAGCTGTATGCTCTGGCTTGGGAATATATTTTGTTTCACTTTAATTATAGAGCCACTCTTAAAAATAAGGTTCTTTATAGGCATCAATGGTTCTATGAAGAATCTGTAACATCCATGGAAACTTTCAAATGCACAAATAGCAAAGAAAAGTTCCCTAGGTTATTAAAATATGAAAAAAAGGTTGTTTTAAGAACTTTTCATTGAAAGGTTCAGTGGTACCAACTGTTATTTTATGGCTTCACTGCGAAACCCCCCGGCGAAACCTTTATTTTGAGAGTGTGAAGGCAACAGCATGCAGAAATTCTTCCTTCTCAATAATTTTTGAGCATGACTCGATTGCTAATTTCATGAAACAATTTTTACAACAGTTCCACTGTCCAGAACACATGGTGGAATTAGTTCAACATACTACAACAAACACTTTAAAGGCCAGCTGAAATGCCTTGAAATGTGCAGCATTATTCAATGTGCTGACGTCATTTTCACTGAAACAAGAAGACGGGGTGGGACATATCGAACAGCTCCTCCCCTTTTTTAAAATAGCCAACTGCGTTTTGTTTATATCACAGCACGGCCAGAGCCGTTGAGCTAGCAATCTGCAGTTTCCTCCTAATCTCTAAACGTTTCTCCTCAAAATATCCTCCATTATCATTTTAAAATATAGCATTCTGTGCAGAATTCAAAGGGGTTCAACATGTTTTGTGGTCTGCTCCGACTCACTCATATGATCTGCTGTGTGCTATCGCATCTCTGGACCGGACACTAACGTGAAACCAGACTTTATTCGCCCCAATGGAAAGCATATTAACACTGTCTGAATCGTTCCCTATCCCCTATATAGTGCACTATGTGCCATTCACCATGTAGAACATAGTAATGTGTGAACAAGTGACCGAATTCAGCCGCAGCTTCAGTGTCTATTAATAATGCAAGGGGGCGGGACGCTTTAGATTCTAGAGAGCATCTGATTGGACAGAAAATCTGATGAGAAGCTGAAGTGCAGCGTGATGTCATCAAAATCATTGAGAGACTGTACGATTTGAATGCTTATATCTTCTAAATGCGAATTTTGTTTTGATAACAGTAAAGCTAACATATTTGTACTAAAAGACAAAAAACTTCAATTTTGATTTCATGGGGACTTTAACAGTCTCTTTGGCCACTGTATGCTTTCATTTGTGTGGAAAAGAGCAACAAAAACAGTTTCCTCAGTTTCTCTTTTTTGTGTTCAACTGAAGTAAGAATACTATATTAAACTAATCTTTTAAAACTTTTATTCTCAGCTTATATGGCCACTGATGATGATGTATATACTTTTATATGGAAAGAAATTGTTACTGTTAATTGGCAATAACTCATAAACTGATCAAAAATGACACAAAAACATTATAATGTTACAAAAGGTTTTTATTTCAAATAAATACTGTTATATTAAACTTTATATTCATCAAAGAATCCTTAAGAAATGTATCACGGTCTCCACAAAAGTATGAAGCAGCACAACTGTTTTAACACTGATGAAAATCAGAAATGTTTCTTGAGCAGGAAATCATCATATTAGAATGATTTCTGAAGGATCATGTGACACTGAAGACTGGAGTAAGGATGCTGAAAATTCAGCTTTGATCACAGGAATAAATTACATATTAAAATATATTCAGATAGAAAGTTATTTTAAATCATAATCATATTTCACAAAATGTCTGTTTTTACTGTATTTTTATCTAATAAATGCAGCCTTGGTGAGCAGAAGAGACTTGTTTTAAATGCTTCAAGACTTCTTTCATTACATTACAATAAAGCTTTGATTTTGACTATATTTATGCTTTTGTGCAAACCATAAATATTGGTTAAGTGAGTCCAACTTCTTTAAACACAAGTTCAGATTACTAGAACAAACGTACCTCATTCAAGTGACTCTGTGATTCATTGATGTCCAGTGGCAGGATGTACTAACAATCACTCTGTACAAAGCTTTTAGCACTGAATTTATTCCCTGGCAACTAGAAAAAGTACAATAAATTAGGCACAGCGATGCCAGCAGGCGAACGAGGAGTAGGCAAATTAGCTGTAGTGTTGTTGGTCCATGAGGAGCTGGGTGGGTCTGGATGTTGTGGTTATTGTCTTTACACACAGCTCCTCTGGGATTATCACTGGGATCATGTTTTATTAGATTATTGGGTAGATCAGTCAAATCAATGTCACCAAGCATGTTGCTGCACCTCTGTAGTTACACAATATCCCGAGTGGGGCTGCATGATTTGGCACAATATCATTCACAATGCTCTATGGGATTGTTGTTCTTTCCCTGAGTTAAGCCATTAAGTACACAGTCTTGTACCTTTTTTTTTGTCTGATTTTAAAATACTTTTTTGCTTCAAATCAAAGTTTGTAATGTTGTGATTCACCTCATAGCTGATTGTCTTTAATGAAGACTTTATAAATATCTCTATGATCTGAATAGGAAAAAATCTTTCAGAATCAAGGCCACTGAAAAAGTAGGTGGGCACTGTTGCACTTCATAGAAATAGTTTCCATTTTAGTTTCCATTTAGCGTTGTCAAAATAAAATTACTCAGAACCTCTTTCGTTCCACCCAAGAGAAATCTGAATAAAAAACAACCCAGTTACCTTTCAAACTGTTGGACTTAAAGAACTTTTTCTTTTTTTTTTGGAACACAGTTCACATAAATATTTTATACAATTATTTTTGCAGATTTTTTCCCCAAATGTTTTGAAAGATGCTAAAGAGAACCTGCCGCATTTGCAATGCACAGTATGCACTTCAGATTTTAAAGTCCCCTGTGGCAAAATTCAAGTTTTTATTTGTCTATGTGGTGTTTTTAATATGCTTTAAGACGAGCCATGTGCAAATTCATAAGTCAGCACCATTGCTGAGTATTTTCTCTTTAAAACTGCAGTGATCTAAAGACAGTTTCAAAAACGCGGTTTGAAATCGCTGGTGTTTGTGATGTCACAAACTACCTTGTAACCAATCACGTCAATGTGCCGGCGGGCTTTAGCATATCATTAACTGACCACGCAAGGAGTCTCAAAAGAAGCCAGTTTATCCCGGTATTTTCTGTTGATATGAAAAATTGTGTATAGATTCAGCAATATAGTGGGTGTATTACGATGCTATGATGAACTAAGTTGTTCTAAGTTGTTCAAAGCGTTTCTAAGGCTTTATGTAACATTAGCAACACATTTTTAGCAGCTCTTTGATAATGTAGTCAAGAAAAAGGCTAATCAAATTAATTACCATCATGTGTCTGACATTGTAAAAAGCGATTACATTGTGCAGCGTTTACCTCAGTAAGTTGACCGAGTGGATCTCTGAGCTTGTGCGAGTGAGTGGAGGCGGGGCTAATTAGCATATTCATAGAGCCGTGTATAATAAATGAGGCAAGGGTGTAGAGTTACATTCAAGCTATTTTAAGGGATGAAGTTTTTTTTTTCACAGGAAAAGATATTTAAATATGTAATTTTGGTGATCAAAGATGAGTTTTAAGGGATACAATTATTTACTACATGAGGACTTAAAGCAAGACAAGCACCCGCTGATGGGTTTGAAGTTTGCAACACTTGCAAACAATATATTTATTTCATTAAATCGCAGTCTTGATTTAGGCTTTTATGATTGCTTTGTGCACTATGTACATAAAGCCACTGTATACAGTATCTTCCCTTTCCATGTTTAAATTGAGCAAACAGCATCATTAATAAAGAGATGTGTGCTCTTGTTGTATAATGAATAACACACTTCACACTTCTTAGGTTGTCTGGATCTTATAAAACACCCTGCGTCTGCACTGCATCCACCCTAAGCGATAATGGTACCTAAACACACCCCTACCCATATGTACTGCACACACATACACACATGCTCGTTTTTGTTAATTGTGGGGACATTCCATAGGCGTAATGGTTTTTATACTGTACAAACTGTATTTACTATCCCCCTACACTACCCCTACCCCTAAACCTAACCATCACAGGAAACTGTGCACACTTTTACTCATTCTGTATGATTTATAAGCTTTTTGAAAAATGGGGACATGGGGTAATTTCCTCATAAGTCACAAAAACGCGCACGTGCACACACACACACACACACATTTTTACATATTGCATAACTGCTCAGCAGTTCCTGATTAGTGTGTGTGACGTATGAGCTGCGTCTGAGATATGTTGAGTCACAGCTGAAGGGATACACACTTTCCCTGCTGTCCGTCTGCCAAGCTGGGTCCCCCCTTGAGTGGGCCTTCAGCCAGTAATGGAAACACTACAACAAGCATCTGGTATTACTGTGGCGCCCGAGCAGGAGAGTAGTCCTGACATAGGGGAACGATTCCAGTCTCAAAGCTTCTTTCTCACTTCCTGTCTGCAAAATCGCTGTGGGAAATGATACCGTGCACACATGAAGGCTGAAGCACATAATTTCTTTTTGCACTTTTTCCTTTGTTTTTTTTTTAAATACAATAATAAAATTAATGCTATACTCTTGTGAAAAAGAAGTACACTTTAGTATACTTTTAAAAAGAGTGCTTATTTCAGAAATAACATATTTAAGTGTGAACTGAATGTAATGATCTCAGGCACTTAATTCCATGTTATTGAAAACGTATGATAGTTTAAATTTACATTAAATGCAATTAGCTGAGCTTGAGAGTTCTTTTTTGACCAACTTAAGTAGGACTTGAGTACTTTTTTTTTAATGTAATTTCATAATTATTTCGATTGTTTTTAAAATAAGGGTAAAGTGTACTGCTAAATGTACTGACAATCATTTATGGTAAACTAAAATATGCTTTAATGTAACTTCGTTTTAAAGTTGTATGTCATGTATTTAAATATGTTTGTAATTACACATTTGTAATGATGACGTTCCATTAGTACTGCATATTTAAAATATAAAATGTAATAACGAATAAACAAAATGAGTGTAATTATTTAAAGCATGACAAAAGTTTATTAAAATGATGATTTAAAATGTACTTTAAAGTAAAACTTTTAGTTTTAAAGTTTTAAAAGTGTACTTAAGTTTGTCATGAAAGTGTACTCTCTTTAAGTACATTTAAGTGGACATTTATTTAATTTATCTTCGGAACACAAATGAAGATCATTTTAGTGAAATCTGAGAGCTTTCTTTCCCTCCATTGACAGCCTGCACAACATTTGACCCAGGACTAAATTTTATGAGTCAATGTGAGTGATTTGTTTGCACAAAAAAAATACAAAAAATATATATATTATTTGCAAAATATTAATCTCCAATGTTCACCAGAGCACCATGACACATGCATATTGTGTTGATGTGAAAGCAGACGTTGCGTGAACATGCGTTGGAGATTAATATTTTGTTAATAATGTGGTAAATTATCTTTTTTTGATAAAAGAACTCGCATCTCTTCATAAAATTGAGGTTAAACCACTGGAGACACAAGGATTACTTTAATGATGTCTGTACTACCTTTCTGGGGCTTAAAAATCAAAATTGACCCTATTTACTTTGTTAGTTCATATTACTAGTCTTGTGGTGAACAATTAATCTGTGCAAGTTATTACACAGAAAAAAAATGTTTTTCGTGGTAATCTTTAATTAAAATCTGAAAAGTTACTTCCGGTCTGGAATGCGTTCCTTCCCAGATGACGTCAGTTTGACGGCTTGGGTTGAAATAGCTTAAACCACTCCTCTGCTACCGTTAGTCTGCTATAGCAAGAGATGGAGAGGAGGAGTGCTAAAATAAAACCCTGCCCTCTATTCAATATTCTGTTTCACTTGGAAATACGTCACAACACCGAAGAAAAGTCGTTTGCAACTTCCGGTTCACGGAGACTTTAAAAGTGGTAGTTAATAAGGCTGTCAATGGAGGGACAGAAAGCTCTTAGATTTCATTAAAAAGATCTTCATTTGTGTTCCTGTCACAATTATAGACTTCTATGTTGATATTCTGTTCTGTTCCTTTAGTTCCTATTGTCCTGCTCTGTTTAGTTCCAGTTTCCTTGGTTACTGATTATCTCGATTGTTTCTATGGTTACATATAATTATCACCTGTCAGTCACTGTGTTCATCTTGTATTTAAATACCCTGTTATGTTCAGTCCCTTGTCGGTTCTCGTATATGTTTTATGTGGTTTGTGTTGGATTGTTTTGCTCCAGAAATGTGTCTCCTGGGAGTTTGTTTTGTTTTTATTTGTCCTCCGTCCTCGTGCTATCAATACAGCCACTGTTACAGAAGAACCAACCCTCAAAATGAGTCAAAAAGGGACAAATATATATACTGGATTTACCAGCATTGAGTCGCCTCATCACCTGTGAGCAGAGATCGCTGGTGGAATATTGGTTGTGGGTGCTCCAGCAGGGCGATTCCCCTTTCACCGTCAGTGAGGTAGAGGAGCCAGAGCCTGCTACCTGGGTTTTTCCCAGAGTCTGAGCTGCCCAATCCATCTTAGAGGCAGGAGTGGACCCTTTACTTAATAGATCAGTGGTCCTTGGACCCAGTTCTCTCCGAGTCCCCACCCTCGAATCTTCGCTGGTACCATCCAGCTATCTGGATGCTCCAGTCCCGTCCAGAAACCTTCCTCCTCTGATGTTCCCACCCATCTTCCTGGTTCCATCTCCTCCACTGGTTACGTCCAGTGCCCTGGATCCGTCGGCTCCACTGGGGTCATCCTGCTCCTTGGCTCTCCCCCCACCGGTAACTCCGTGCAGCTCTTCAGCTTCACCTCGGGTTTCCTGATCACCAGCTCGGCATGAGGATGCTGATACCCCAGCTTCTCTTCAAGTCTCCAGGCCCATATCTCCACCTCGGCTTGTCAGCCCGTCGGTCCCGTCCCAGCTCTGTGCTTCCTCAACTCCACCATGGTCCGTCAACCCTAGGACTCCTCCGAGCTCCCTCGTCCCTACGGCTCAGCCTCATTCAGTCATTGCTCTGCCTCCACCATGGATTTCCAGATCTCTGGCTGCACCTCGACCCTCCACCCCTACAGCTCAACTGGGCTTCTCCTTCCCTCCGGCTTTACCATCATCTTTACTCCCTCCATCATTGCCTTGGTCTGCCAAGCCCCAGTCTCCACCTCAGTCCCGCAAGCTAGCAGCTCCACCTTGGGCTTCCGGGCCATGGATGACACCCTGGTCCGCCGGCCTCTCTGCTCCACAGGTTTCTCCATGCACCCTGGTTCCTTCTTTGTCAATCGGCCAAAGCTACACCCTGGCTCCTCCCACTGTCGGCTCCACCTTGGTGTCTCTCTCCAATGACTCCTCTTCATATCTGTCCATCACCAGCTCTGCACACTTCTCCAAAACTCCTGCGTGTTTTTTTTTTGTTTGTTTTGTTTTTTTATTGATAAAGACTGTTTATTTTGGATTCTCCTTTATCCTCATGCTATCAGTATGGCCACCGTTACAGTTATGAATATGAACAAAAGTCTTATGGGTTTGGAATGACATGAGGGTGAGTGATATTTTCATTTTTGGGTTTCATTTTTGGGAGAACTAACCCTTATATTATACTTTTAAGATTTGAAGAACACTATAAGTGCACATTCAATACAATTAAGCGCACTTCTTTTCACAAGGGTATCCTTTCACATGTTTTGAAGAGAGATCTTGCTGAAGACTATAGTGATGTGTCAGGATTAGTAGACAGGACAGTATATGCTTTTCAAACATAGAAATGTGCTAACATGTAGAATTTCTTCTATATCTGTGATGCAGACAGGCTTCCAGAGTGGATAGTTCCAGTACTTAGCTATTTAGTTTTGACACATCACACATTGGTTTAAGCTTGTCAAGCATTAAAAAAAGAATGAAGTCCAGTCACACCATGTGTGCAAAAATTACTTTAATAGCATGAATTTTTCTTAGTTTTTTTCTTTTCAGAATGGTCTACTATGGCTGATTAGTGACTAGTTTAGTTTTATATATATATATATATATACAGATTCTATCTGTGCTGTTAAATGTTGGTTCTTGTTCACATGAAGATGGACGTTTTTGTCCAACAGCATGAAACTTTTAGAAAATGCTGCATTCTGTTGCGCTCCATTTTGAACTCAAAAACATATCTTAAGTGAACACTCTCTAAAAACATGTTTGATCAGTGTGAAGTGAACATCAATCAGGTTAATTATACAGGCAATGATCAACTAATCATTCAAACCATCCACAAGCTATTTGATAATGAAAATCTGGAGTTCTGCAAATCTGAGAGGAAAACATGCACCTCTCTTCTAGTTGCCTCTGGCCTAGTGCTTTGAGCTGTTATAGAGTTGTGTTTTCAGCAAAGATATCATTGTAAACATCCCTGGGGTGAATTCAAGGCTACAAGATCAGGGTTCACCAAACCAGATTCATCAACAAAGCATCATGATAGTAGGGGGTATGATGTATGATTCATATTCCCGTGCTGTTTTTACATTCATTATTCATCTAACTTGGACAGATTCTGACCTGGTCATGTACTCGCTCTACGCAGAAACGAAGGAAACTCTAGATAGGATAGACAAACAAACAGAAAGTTTAAGAATAAGCTTATTGTTTCAGCTTAATTAAAATTAAAGTCATTGGATTTTAATAATTGCAAGTCAATATTGAATAAGCAATGACGCAATTTGGGGAAATGTTTTTTTTTTTTTTTTTTTACACTACCCATTTTCTTATCATGACATGGTTATGTATATTTCTTTGAATTTCAATTTATTTTACTTCTTCAAATTCGAATGTCCTATTTGCTACCTAAAAATCTGAATGGCCCTAATAGATAGACAGTCAACAGACAAACAGCCGGAAAAGCAAGGGTAAGTTGAGCCATTTTAAGTGTAAGCTGAATAATTTTCTTTCTGGATGAGAATAGAAATGGCACATATTTGCACAGAATGAGGTACAGAGGACAATCTAGGATGGTCTCAAACAGGGATGTTAGATTTCATACATTTTCATATTTTATTGTCATTAAACTTAACAATTACTTTATTGCTAATATAAATACCACAAAATAAATGTGTAGGACTCCAAATACCAAGTGTACATAGCACAAACTGAATTATATTTCTTTAAATTAAAATTAAAATGAAAACAACAACAACAACAAGTATTTGGTAAGTATAAGCGGCTTAGTATTTAATACCCATTTAAGAAATAATGAGGTTTGTAGAGGAAATTCCCATGTTTCCAGGTTGTGTGAGTCAGTGTGGCCTGGCTCCCTGCTGAGTGTCTACATACACCTCACTCAAAGGAGAACAAACTTCATCAGTCACAAAAAGAAGCCTGTTAAACCCATTTGAGCAGCAATATTGACTCTAGTTCAAGTGACGTATAGGGGTGAGGTTCTGTGCCTTAAAGGAATACAGTAGATCACTCAAAAATGATAATGCTGTTATCATTTACTCACTCTTGTGAATTCCAAATCCATTGTGTTATTTCACATAAAGGTGAACTTTTAAAGAATGTCTGTTTTTTCCATGCAATAAAAAATGGTGTCACAATGGTGGCTGAAGATGTCAAGCTTCAAAAAGGATGGAAAATTAATATTATGTATTATAAAACACTGGACTACACTGGATATTATTACTTAAACTCCAGGCTTTTTCTCATAAAAAGCTATCATATGAATTCAGAAGACTTGGAATATAGTGCACCAGTCATTTTTATGGTAATTTTGCATCCTTTTTGAGGCTAGATATGTTCAGTCACCATTTATTGTCCATTTTTGGATCCAAACTGAACACTGAATGTAGAGTTTGGTAAACAGCAAAAAACTGTTGACTGATCCAGAATTTCAGCATTTTCCCCAGCATTTGTATTTTAAGTATTTTCATTTAATCAGTAAATAAACCCACACTAATATCTTCCGAACATCGGAATGACAGACAAAACTGAGGTGAAAAACATGCTTTAGAACACATTACATGTATGTAATGCTTTAACGTATGCTCCCTGCTGCTTAAACCAGCCCAAGGTGGTTAGCTGCTCTTCCTGCTGGATAGGCTGGTATGTTTTGATGGTTTTAGAGGTGCTTGAGGCACTTCTCTGCTGTTTAGGCTGGGAGAACAGCTTGGGCTATGTATCCAAAAGTCATATGGATGTCCTCAGAGGAATTTAATGCAATGTATGTCCATAAAGGCTTCCATCTCTATCACTTGAGGATAACTTGTCTGAAGCATACGTGCACAAGCATTTGTGGAAATTCCAATGACACCAAGTGTGAGATCATGGAATTGTCTGTAGATTCACTGAATTGTAGGGAAAAGAGATTTGTGGCTTTTTCAGACTTCTTTTGCAATATCCTCATATTCATCCTCAACCACATCTGTTTTTTTTTTTTTCAGCATAGTCAGTGGCCTTATTAGCATCATCATTTCTCTCAGCATAGTCATAATTTATAAGTTTTCACACTCAGTTTTAATAGTTTAGAACACCCTTTTATAATAATGAGCCTGAAACAAATTACACAACTTAATCTACCTTTCTTATTAATTTGTAATTTCGTTTAAATTAAACCAAACCCGTGTGAGGTTAAAAATCTCAAAAAGTAAGTTGTCCTGTCCCAGTGTAATGCTCCATTTCATCAACTTTGAGTTTAGCTCAGTCCACCCATAGGCAATGAAGCATTTGATTGGATGGAAATGGGTGGAGATGCTTGGAAGATGATGTCCAGTTTATTCATCTCTTCAAAAGCAGCACAGCTTGTACCAGTACATATTTAAATCATTGTGTTGCTCTACTTTTAACAAGCCATCTGTGTGGACATTAGTCAGGAAAGATGCCATAATTATTTGAAGCAAATAAAAACTAGGCTATGAGGGAAAGATATACAGTTAAGGTCTTAGATCAAATTTCACAGCAATGTTTTGTCCCCTCGACAATCAAATGGACTGTACTTCTATCCGGCACAGCCTTGTTTGCA
>RJVU01053528.1:1181558-1234378 GCA_003731715.1 Anabarilius grahami | reverse complement strand
ATATTTTAAAGTATAATATAAAACCATTACTTTATATTGTAATAATATTTTTCTGTATGTTTCATATACCATGATGAGCTTGAGACATCACAGAAGGTTTTTTTCACAGCCTACCTGACTGAAATGCCTCATTAATATGCAAGTCATTTCAGCTCATTACTATGCAATTCTTTTGTCTTCTCAGGTGAGAATGACCCATTATCCACGCATACAGTGTTTCTTGGTAAAAAGTGTCTTACAAAAACTAAATCAATATATTGTTATAAATGAAAGAGTAGTCAGCATAATTTTTACATAATTTTGAAGCAAAAACTCTAGTCTACAACCTCCAATACCCTAAAGTATTGTAAACACAGATTTACTATACTTTTTTTGGCCTTATTTCAGTGACTTAAGTTTTTTGTTTTTTCAATAACCACACATAAATGTTATTCCTTCAAAAACACAAACATGTACATACATGTTCCTCACATATTATGGTAGCCTAGTTTGTGCTGAATACAGTGTAATGACACTTGTGTCATTAATATGTTTATGAACAACTGAAAAAAGCACAAATGTCAGGCATGTCAAAACTTCTCCAGGCCCCAAATCAGCCTCAGACTCCAGAGGGTTAAAAGTTTTTCAGGCAAGAATGTAGTTGTTTAAAGCTCAAATCTGTGGTTTATTTATAAAGATAGCGCCTATTTGAAAATCTGATCTGACGTTGTCGGAGTTGTGAGATCCAGGCGATCACCGGGCGCTCGGTGCTAATGTACCCAGCCGAGAGCAGCTGTACCTCGGCTAGTCCTTCTGACATTCGCCGCTGGCACAGATGTCTCTGTAGTGGTTAAAAACAAGATATCATTCAACTTGTGTATAACGGGCAATCTTTGGTCTCATGAGTTTATAATTTGTTCCCGGGCAAATCGTTTTGGCTGAGGGCAAAGTGAAGTTTTATAACTTTATATATTTATTTAACTTTACCGTTGTAGTGCGCTGTACGTTTGGCTGAATTGTTTGCTTGTCTTTATTTCTTATTGTATAGCTTCTCATATTTTATACTTATACTTTTATAATGGTTATTATTGATAATTAAAACTGACTTTTAACAAAAAGAGAAGGTTGTTTTGTCTTATTTCATTTTATTATAGGTTACATACAGTGAAGATAATCAGAGTACATATGCACATATTGCCTGAACCACACATTAATAGGTTTCATATTTTTTAAATAAAAACAAAAAGAGGCAGGGTTGTGTTTTATATTTTGTTTTGTTATATAGCCTACATGAAGTGAAGATAATCAATGCACGGGTTGCCTGAACCACATTTGTGTGGCGCCTCTTGTGTTGTCATTCTCCTTGTAGCACGCGCAAGTGACGATTCTCTGTCAACCAATCAACGTTCTGCAGAGTGTAGCTCCACCCTTTTGGTACGGTACTGTTGTGCTTGGTACCCCAACGAAAGGGTCCCAAAAAAGTGGTACGGTACGGTTCGGAATTAGGGTACCATTCACAAATTTTGACAATGGAAACGGCAAAAATTGCGTACCGTACCGAACCGAACCGAACCGTACTGAACCGTACTGTTCAGTGGAAACGAGCCATAAGTGTTAAGTCTAGTTAATAAAGTCTTGTTCATGTCACATGTAAAGTTGTCCGTGTTTCATGCTCATATACTGGAGTCCCTAATCATGCAGATCCTGACTACATGCTCTGAGTAGTACTGTACAATAAGAATGTTATTTCTCATAACCTGGAAATTAACATTTCTTAGAATTAATAAACAATTAACAGTGTTCATTGGCCAAACAGGTTACTTGACTGTAATATTAATTTAATTATATTAAGTTAATTTTATTAACTGATCCAAATATTTATAATTAATTATAACTAGTTATGATTAATTATTCATATTTATTTTGAGCTAATTTGCTACACCTGTGTCTTCCTCTGGACAGAGCTCCACTCTGTCACTAGTTTCTGTGTATGGCAGTCTCTCCCCTAATAGGTGCAGTCCACCACAGAGACTTCCCTATGTAGTACGTCCCTTTGGTAAGTTCATAGGATGTATTTCCACATGTTTACCTCCCCCTTGGGTAGGATGTGGTCTCCATAGTGTTCCTTTCTCACTAGAGGAGAACGCTTCCCAAAGTTAACAACCATGTATGCTCAGCTGTTAAAACATAACTGTTCTGAGATTCATAGAAAAGGCTATGTACAGCTGAGGTGACCTCTTCCCATTGTAATGGTAAGTTTCCTTTAAACATACCATTATTGATATCGGTTTTACCATATCAGTTGAAGTCCGAGTGAGATTCTGAAAATGCAGATGATCGAGCCGATCGATCGGAACCAACTTTGCAAGCATGACTTAAGCAGAACTTCTCACATAGCCTGCATTGTGCTATCCTAGGTTCAAGAAGCTGTCCTCTGTAAAAATGCACTGTGCACAAGCTAACTTTTGGGTTGTACTTCTCAGGAACAGTCTTATAAATAAATCTTAACCACTAATTCTGTTGCATCCAAACACACAGTGTCTCTGAGACATGGAGACAACACTACAATTCACTGAAACCTCATTTTCTTTCTTTGCGTATGCCTTACGCTAATATGTCACATTGTGACATAGACGTTTGTAATATCTGGACTTCGATCAAGGCATTTTACACAGGTCTGCAGCAATGTTCTCTGTTAGATAGAATAAGTCCCTTTGTGGGAGACTATGAGCTTTACAGATCTAATACATGCACAAACAGATATATTACCCACTAAAGGAAAAGGAAAACATTAAAAAGCATCATATGTCCCATTTAATACTCTTCTGATATGGCCTTAACTTTATATTAAAATTGTAAAACATACTTAGCTTTCATGTCTATTGACATTTATTAATATTGACACATCACACAATACATTGTGTTTACATGGTAGCTAAACACTATGAATAATATTTACATAATATTGTGGTCAAAGCATGCACTCTATGTTTACTTAATTTGGCATAAATTAAATAAACCACACTTGATTGTGGACAAAAGTTTTTTTAGAGAGAGCCTCCATGTTCCCTAACAACAGGGAAAACATTTAAATGAGGTGTTGATTCTCAACTGTCTGCCATATGACAATGTGATTTGGTCCCACCCTCTCTCGCTGGAGCTCCTGATCATTACCAGTAATTCTGTGGGGAAAATGTTCATCACAGCTGCAGGAGAATAAATATACACACCAGTTTGTGAACTTGAAAAAACAGCTAAATCTAAACCGTCTGGAATCTGTCCTAGAATCTGCAGGTCAAACATTCAGACAAGCCACTGTTAATATCATTTTTGATGCATGTAGATTTTTTTGCAAGACTTCAGAAGGAATCTACGGAGTCCCTAAAGGGACCTTTTCAAAAAATAAAAAATATACAGAGTTTTGCGTGCACACGCTAATGTTTCTTGTGAGCACGCGAAACTCTGTATATTTTTTATTACAATTTCCGATTTAGGTATAGTTGTTTGCATTAGCCATTAATACAAACATGGGATGATGAGAGTGTGTTTGGAGCTTCATTTTTCGTAAGGTCGCAAAATGGAAGATGAATTTGTTGATTTTTTGACTTCACGAGATATTCCTCCAGATTCGATTGAGAAACTAAAAGAAGATAAGGGAAATTGTGTCACAGTAGTTATAATTATCCACGAGGCCTTGTCATGACACGAATATGCATGTGTTTGTTGCAAACGTATTTATAGCTTACCTTTCCTTTTAGATTAATATAAGTGTCATTGCAATTATGACTGAAGACAATCTTGCAAAATATATTGTCAGTTATGGGGATCGTCTTGCAGTAAGAGCATTTTGCCGTCAAATACTCGCGGCATGTGAACCCACCAAGTCCACTGTACAACAAAGATTAAGAGACAAGGAGCAAAAAGGTGGCAGAACATCTGCAAATGACGGGAGTTTATTAAACCAACTGTCAGGTATCGGCAATAGCATCTAAACAGACCAGACAATTGGAAATTGGTTGGCTTCATTTTCATAAAGGAGAATTTCACCAAGTTCGGACAAGACATGGAGGAAGAACGCGACATCTGGCGGTTAAAAAGAACACTTCAGTTGAGGAATTGATGACGATGGGGAAGGATTTGTTTTTTCCTAAAGCAATTTCTTCAAAAGGCCCCGCTGAAAGCTATACTTTTAAGATGCGTGATTTCAGATTCCCACAATGCCATTCAATATTACAGTGAATGAACTGTATAAGCAGAGTAAACTCAGAATGCTATGGCTGTACTTGTGCACGATGGAAACGGACTTGGGGAATTCTCCCCAAATGTTTATTTCTTTTAATTTGGATGATTATAACTGACAACTAAGGAAAATCCCAAATTCAGTATCTCAGAAAATTAGAATATTACTTAAGACCAATACAAAGAAAGGATTTTTAGAAATCTTGGCCAACTGAAAAGTATGAACATGAAAAGTATGAGCATGTACAGCACTCAATACTTAGTTGGGGCTCCTTTTGCCTGAATTACTGCAGCAATGCAGCGTGGCATGGAGTCGATCAGTCTGTGGCACTGCTCAGGTGTTATGAGAGCCCAGGTTGCTCTGATAGTGGCCTTAAGCTCTTCTGCATTGTTGAGTCTGGCATATCGCATCTTCCTCTTCACAATACCCCATAGATTTTCTATGGGGTTAAGGTCAGGCGAGTTTGCTGGCCAATTAAGAACAGGGATACCATGGTCTTTAAACCAGGTACTGGTAGCTTTGGCACTGTGTGCAGGTGCCAAGTCCTGTTGGAAAATGAAATCTGCATCTCCATAAAGTTGGTCAGCAGCAGGAAGCATGAAGTACTCTAAAACTTCCTGGTATACGGCTGCGTTGACCTTGGACCTCAGAAATCACAGTGGACCAACACCAGCAGATGACATGGCACCCCAAACCATCACTGACTGTGGAAACTTTACACTGGACCTCAAGCAACTTGTGTGCCTCTCCTCTCTTCCTCCAGACTCTGGGACCCTGATTTCCAAAGGAAATGCAAAATTTACTTTCATCAGAGAACATAACTTTGGACCACTCAGCAGCACTCCAGTCCTTTTTGTCTTTAGCCCAGTCTGTGATCCGTCAGCCTCTTTTGCAATGACCTTTTGTGTCTTGCCCTCCTTGTGCAAGGTGTCAATGGTCGTCTTTTGGACAACTGTCAAGTCAGCAGTCTTCCCCATGATTGTGTAGCCTACAGAACTAGACTGAGAGACCATTTAAAGGCCTTTGCAGGTGTTTTGAGTTAATTAGCTGATTAGAGTGTGGCACCAGGCGTCTTCAATATTGAACCTTTTCACAATATTCTAATTTTCTGAGATATTGAATTTGGGATTTTCCTTAGTTGTCAGTTATAATCATCAAAATTAAAAGAAATAAACATTTGAAATATATCAGTCTGTGTGTAATGAATGAATATAATATACAAGTTTCACTTTTTGAATGGAATTAGTGAAATAAATCAACTTTTTGATGATATTCTAATGATATGACTAGCACCTGTATATGAGCAATATCACACAAGTAGCCGTGTGATATGGCTGTAAATCAGCACGGCTGTGATTCGTTCGTAGGCACGAGGCCGCAGGTAATCACAGCATGCTGATATACAGCCATATACGATTGTGATATTGCGTTTATACAACAGTTCGACGGCACGAGTGTGTAAACAAATAAAAACAACAACGGAGTGTCTTTAAACCCCTCTTTTGTGCAGCACTACTTCCTTCCGCCACGGATCCAAATCTCAAGTTGACAGTTGGACCAAGCCTCTGTTACTAATTCTAAAACGTCACTTTAGAACTAGTAACGAAGGAATGTTGAGACCCTTCATTGAAACTCATTGAATTTTGTACAGTATTAGAAAGAGAGAGAGATCGCCTGAGAGAGTAGACTATTACCTGTGTCTGATATATTGCATTACATTCATTCTTCAAGTCGATGTCCATAATATTACATCCATTATAAAAGTCAGTTTGAATGTCCGCTGAGGAAAGCGATCTTGTATTTGTCCTTTTTACAGCTTTGGGAATTTTCCATAACACCCATAACACCACAACAACTTCCTTTGTAAAAGTTCCTTTCAATTTAAAAGTCTCTTGTGACTCACTGACTCATTCACCTGTAAAGTTTTGCCGGCACTGGCCAAGATGAAGCTGTTCTCGGCGGGTACACAAGCACTAAACGGCCGCTGACGCCTTGGAGCTCGCCTTGGAGCTCGCATCTCCGAAAACGTCTAAACAAATAGTAAAAAAGGGACTATTATTAAATATGTGTCACATATTTCAGGTCTAAACAACTACATTCTCGTCTAAAAAACTATTAAAACAACTGTTCGTGGTACAACAAGTAGTATTCGCAAAAATTACGGTGGATTTGCTCGGCCGCCATGAAGCCATGAGCTGTTAAGTATTCAGACTTAGACATGGAAAAGATATATTATAAGTAATTCTGTTTCACCCTTATTGGCTTAGGTTGGGGAAAGGGAGCTAAGCTTGTTATGCAAGCTTATTCTATTGTTATTCTATTGTTTAGAAGTGTTTTATAAACAAACAAAATATTTGTATTTTATATGTTTGTATATTTCAGGTAAACACTGGTTATTCAAATCTATTCCTGTTCAACTATAATGGAATAAAATAAAATAGACAGTTTATGCACTGTAATTTCAATTCTTTTTTTTTTCTTTTTTTTTTTACAGTTTATTGTAATGCGGAAAAGCATGGTCAGTTTGAGCACCCATGTTTGTAAACATTGTTAGATGATGTCAGCAGTACATTATCTGTGATAAAGTATAATAATCAATAAAATGACCCCAACTGTGTTCTAAACCCCTTGTTTGCATTTGATGCTTATACATTGCCTACATCCAGGGAACACACATGATTTTTGCATATGAGTTTAAAGGGATAGTTTAGAAGAAAATGAAAATTGAAATGAAAATTAAAATATTCACCCTTACGTTGTTCCAAACCAGACTGAGCTTCTGAGGAACACAAAAGATGTTAAGCAGAATATTAGGCACTGGCAGCCTCGGTAACCATTTACAACCATTGTATGAAATATATGAAAGCAAATGGTGACAAAGATTACAGGCTACAAAAAGGTCAATATCTCATTCCTTAGATGCAAGTATAAGTCTATTGCTTGATATGAGTCCTCTATGTGCCTCTGTCATAACAGGATTACAAATGTCATAGACATCATTGTCACATGGTATAGACGATCGAAATGTGCATTCTGTCTTGCACAGCTGTAGATCTCCTGTGTCCACCGGCGACATGTAGTTCTCCGTTCTATAGAGCTCTGGGAATAAGTACTAGAATAAGGTCTACCGCTTGGCACTCAATCGTTCTTTGAAGGTCTTATTACATGTGCATCCCACACACGTGCGGTTTCATCCAATTAATCCTGCAATGAAAATATTTTAGAAGTTTTGAAACAAAGTTATTCAACCTGCAACTGGGAGTGTCATTCTAGTCTGTAATGGCTTTAAATGTAGAATGATCTTTTTTAAATGCTGCTTACATATTAATTGGAGTGTTTAAAGGATTAGTTCATTTCTGAATTAAAATTTCCTGATCATTTACTCACCCCCATGTCATCTGAGATGTTCATGTCTTTCTTTCTTCAGTCGAAAAGAAATTAAGGTTTTTAAGGAAAACATTCCAGGATTATTCTCCATATAGTGAACTTCAATGGGGTTCAATGGGTTGAAGGTCCAAATGTCAGTTTCAGTGCAGCTTCAAAGGGCTCTACATAATCCCAGATGAGGAATAAGTGTCTTATCTAGAGAAACGATCTGTCATTTTCTAAAAAATAAAATAAAATATGATATACTTTTTAACCACAAATGCTCATCTTGCACTAGCTCTCTTCTTCTTCTTGAAGAATTCTGGCAGTGTCGACGCTGCTATGTGTATTACTTCCCTCCACAGGTCAAAGTTTGAACTAATTCTTATATATTTGCAAATTGCACTAGCATATTGTATATGACAATTTAGTTCAAACTTTGACCTGTGGAGGTCAAACACTTACAGTAATACACTTAGCACTGTTGGAATTCTTCAAGAAGAAGAAGAAGAAGAGAACTAGTGCAAGATGAGCATTTGTGGTTAAAAAGTATATCTTTTTTTTTTTTTTTAAGTGGCCGATGGTTTCTCTAGATAAGACCCTTATTCCTCGTCTGGGATCATGTAGAGCTCTTTGAAGCTGCACTGAAACATTTGGACCTTCAACCCGCTGAACCCCAGTGAAGTCAACTATATGGAGAAAATCCTAGAATGTTTTCCTCAAAAACCTTAATTTCTTTTCGACTGAAGAAAGAACGACATAAACATCTTGGATGACATGGGTGTAATGATGGCTCAACAGAGTGGGGATCCATCTGCAGCTTTATTTAAACTCAGCAGTGTATACAGACAGGGACAAGGCAGTACCGTAAACAGGGACAGGCAGGGGTCGTGGCTGGCAGCAGAGAATCAGAATCGGGTCACAGGCAAGGTTCGAGACAGGCGGCAGACAATCACAATCCAGGGTACAGGCAAGGTTCAAGACAGGCAGCAAAGGTTCTCAGGTAATAAACAGTCCAGGTAATAACAAGAAATCAGTTCACAGAAAAACGCTCAGAAAAGACTACCGTAGCAAATCAAGACTTCGCGAAGATGTGGTGTGTATGTGTGTGTTAAATAGTGTGAGTGTGATGCAGATCAGGTGTGAGCGTAATCAGTCCCAGGAATGAGAGCCTATGGGAAATGGAGTCCGAATGGTAGTGAGTCAGTATTCCGGTGATGGCTCCCTCCGGTGGTCCGGAGGATGAACCGAGGGAGCCACATTCATGACAATGGGGGTGAGTAAATTATCAGGAAATTTTAATTCTGAAGTGAACTAATCCTTTAACTTGATAATTCCAGCATCAAATTGAGTATGAAATTATTGTTTTTAAATACAATAATTTAATTTAATTTAATACATTTTAAGTCTTGTCTTTAGTGGCAACTTGGGTGATATTTTTGCAAAACTAGACATTTCGAAACATGTCAACAACAAATTCTAACTTTTGAGTAAACATAGTGTTTTAATGTATTTTATAATGTTTAATATATATATATATTCACAAATATTTCAGAAAAGTTGTGATAGGAGCAGTAGCCCACATCCAGGAAAATGAACGTCTATGTCCCTCTGCTTGATATATATGGTCATGACATCTTTTTTCTACAGCTGTAAGTAAGTTTTTCTCAAACCAATAGATGGCAGTATTCTGCCTCTTGCACATACATCAATATTCAGACTTAAAGTCCCCCTGTAGTAAATTATTTTATCCCTTAAAACTCATCTTTGATCACCAAAATGAAAACATTTTCAAGTGAAAAAAATGTCTTCATGCCTTAAAATAGCTTGAATGTAACTCTACACCCTTGCCTCATTTAATATACACGGATCAATGAATATGCAAATTAGCCCCACCTCCACTCACTCAAGCCAGCTCGGAGAGAGTATAATGTTGCTGCAGTGACGAGGCAATTTGTTGTTTGTGTTGTGAATATAGGCTGCATGAAATAAATGCACATCCTTGAATGAGCACGGATTTCCAGCGTATTTCCTTGAACTTATCAGGTAGGCTAATATCTATGGTTTGGTCCATTCCAGAGGCGGCCAAAATCAGAATTTATAACGACTTTCGACTTTCCTGCTTCAGAGCAGTCATAGTTAATGATGTGCTACAGCCTGCCGGCACGTTGTTGTGATTGGTTACAAGGTAGTCTGTGACGTCACAAACACCCACAATTTCAAACCGTGGGTTTTATACTGTCTTTGGTTTACTGAAGTTTCAAACATAAAATACTCAGCAATGGTGCTGACTTATGAATTTGCTCATGGTTTGTCTTAAAGCATATTAAAAACACTACATAGACATATAAACAACTTTAAAAACTTGATTTTCAGCACAGGAGGTCTTTAAAACATTTAATTTAGGTCATCATTAAAGTGATTTTTTTCATAAAAATTTAATATTTCATAAGAAAACTAATGGCGTTGAGTAATTTTGCGATAAATAAGTGACACATATCCCCCTAAACACAGCATAAACTTATAGTTGAGAAGTTATTAATTTAAAAAAAAAGTTATGTAATATGCATCATTAAAATGTTTGTATATGTATTATATATATTTTAAAAAGTAGCCCTATAGAGATTCTCCAATCACCTGAATAATTCCCAAGAAACAGAATCGGATGAGATTTTTATCCAAAAATCCCCCGTCGAACAAAGAAATGAAAAATTCCATGCATTCGTTCCTGAGAAATCCCCACCAATTCTCTATTCGCTGATTGGCTGTGCTTGCACCTTCTATGTACTGTAGCTGTCAGTATTGGATTCCTGTACAATGTTGCGTCTGAGGAAATGCTGGAAGTCTCTCACGTGCCCATTCTCTGTTCCACAGTCGCCTCTAATGATTCTAGGACAGCCACCTAAACTCTCCACTGTTTCCATGTATCCTCCGATGACCTTCGGGTCACTGCTTGTTGTGTACGCATTCAACCAAATGATCTTTCTCAAAAAGCCGTCAATACAGCCATTTATGGCTTCAGTTTGTCATAAGAATCAAAGTGCCAGGTGTAATTTGGTCCTTTTGCAAATGGAGACGTCGGGCTTTCCTCAATTCTACACCACCAGGATCTAGTGAGCTCAAAATTAAGCGAACATGTTCTTTTATGATATGCAATCCTTTTTCTTTACACTTTGCATGTGTCCACCTGTATCCATGGAGCTGGCCTGATGTTTGTAGCTGATGCTGAATAAATACGACAGCGTCTTCAATACTTGAGTATTCTTTTCGTTGAAACAGGCTTCTAGACCTCAAAATGCATTTTAAATGTCGCTCAGTGATGATATATCTGTTTCGAAATGTAAGAACGGAAACAATGTCTTTGTATTGAAGTCCAAGTTTAAAATATATCTCTATAAATTCATGCGCATCCACATCCATGCTCTTGTTTTCTCGTTGTACGCAAACCGGAAATTGTAACGCGTGCGCCTGCAAAATGTTTCTTGTGAGCATGCGAAACTCTGTATTTTTTATTTTTGCAAAGGTCCCTTTAGGGGCTCCGTAGAATCAGTCTATCACACTCAAAGATTGGGAAAAGTCCAGCATTTGAAAAGATTGTTTCTTTGTTTTTCTTATCTTGAAGGCAAATAATCCTATATTGTTTAGATAGTCTGACAGATTGAATAGATTGCTAAGGATTGATTGAAGGCAGATGTTCAATGAAATGGAAATACAACAAACAATCACTGCAAAAGAAAAAAAAAAGATTTTAATTGGTAAAAACTTGTTAACTGAAAGTTCCTTCTCTATACAGAGAAAAATCTGTTGACTTATAAAGTCACTTTTTGTTTATTCATTGATTTATTCATCTGCCACAATAATGTCTTTGAATTATTTATTTATTATTAAATTATTTGGGGGGCTTTTCAGCAAATATTGATATAGGTGATGACAACCATGTGTTAAATTGAATTGCAAATTTAATGTTAATGATCTGGTGCAAGCTGAAAGGTTCAGGAAATGCTGAAGATTGACAACCCACACGAGAAATAGTAAGGCATAAATATGAATTAAAAGTCAAGGCAGCTCTATGAAAAATTTCTGAGGTTTCATGTGAAAGAGGTAGCAGCAGAAATTATAGGTCATTGGCCAAACATCATAAGATGTAGGTTGCTGAGTGACAAACGCCCATGAGCCTCTGTAGACCTCAAATCAGGTCACACATTTTAAAAGTGTCCATATGTGCATTAAGACATTGATGACAGCTTACTGACCACCGGATGTGCTATAAAACAGTGGTTGTCAACTGGTTTAGTTGGAAAAATCATGTGTTGACCCAACAGTTGACAAGAGTGAACAAAAATCTCCTTAAAATCAAACAATGAAATATCTTAAAGTGCCCCTATTATGCTTTTTTAGTTATTACCTTTCATGTAGTGTGTAATACAGCCGTTTGTGAATGTAAAAAGTCTGAAAAGTTTAAAAGATCTTGATATACAGAGTTATAATAATGCCTGAAACAAGTTGTCAGTAATTCCAGTCATACTTCATGCTCAAACCTACAAAGAGTAATGGTGCGTTCAGACGCGAATGAAGCGTTAAGCGTGAGTGATTTACATGTTAAGTCAATGCAAAGACGCAAATAGACATCCTGCGGCGCGATTTGCGCGAATTGAATGTTTCAGGCGTTTGACGCGCGTAATGTGTGATTCGCGTGAATCGCGCAAGTTGAAAAATATTTGCGAATATTCGCATCGCGTTAACCAATCAGGAGCTTGCTCTAGTAGTGACGTGATTACAACGTAGCGAGCGGAGGCAGAAATCCGAAACAACAATGGAGGACAAAATCATCGTCGCTGTATGATACATCTTATATATATATACATACTGAGACTACAAGCTAGCTAAAGCCGCCAAATTGAGCTTATTCACCTTATTTTACAACTACTTTCCCGCTGACGAGTTGTGTTTATTCAGAGGAAGTATGCAGAAAGAAGTGGAAGAGTCTGAGGGACATTTAAAGGAGAGGGAGAGCCCCTCTCATGACGCAAATTCACGTCTGTTGTGAAGTGAATTTCACGCGCGAATGAAGAGAGTAAACTCAAAATGTTCAAGCGTCTAACTACGCGACCAGACGCGCTATTAAATCAATTGGTGTGAACGCCCCATTAAGCGCGAGTGATTTACATGTTAAGTCAATGCAAAGACGTGATAGACATCCTGCGGCACGATTCGAATTGAGCGTTTCGTTTCATTTGACGCGCTTAATGCGTGATTCACGCGAGTTGGAAAATCGGAACTTTAGCGAATATTCGTGCCGCATTAACCAATCAGGAGCTTGCTCTAGTAGTGATGTGATTGCGACGTAGAGAGCGGAGACTCAAATTCGAAACAACAATGGAGGACAAAATCATCATCACTGTATGTGGATACCCAGAGCTGTACGATACATCTTTGTACTTTTATAGAAACAGGAATAAAAAGGATCTTAATTGGAAGAAAGTGAATGAGGAGGTCGGACAATCTGGTAAGTTGTAAAAAACGCTCTTCACTCAATTTGAGCTATATATATTCATATTGAGACTACAAGCTAGCCAAAAGTAAGTTTGTAACAAATTTGCATAATGCAGGCTATGGTCTTCATTGGCTGTTCACAAACAACGTCTACTTTGCCCACCTTCAAACACTTGATTATTGTGTTGAGAAATTTGGTTCATGTTGTCGACATGTCAAGAAGATTATCTTTTCTGCACTGCAAAGGCAAATCCATTTTGATGCACTTCCAAATGATAAGAACTTGGGCACAAATTGATAAAACTGTCACCATAATTATTGTTCATATCACTATGTATCAAGTGCTGAGTAAGCCCCGGAAGCTGAAATGCAGATATAGTAAAGGGTGTTTGGTTTCTGACAGACACTGTAAGCGGTAGACCAATCAGAACAGTGGAAGCTCCTGGAAAGGAGGGGTTTAGAGAGACAAAATCCTTTATCAAATCGTTTCAGACACTGAGAAAAGAGATGCTGCTTCAATGAGAAAATGAAAGTGTTTTTTTTACCTTGGATTCATGTAAATCTATTGTAGGAGACCTCCAAAACAAAATTAGGAACCTTTAAAAAAGCATAATAGGGGACTTTAATATTACCATGAACTGCACAGTTTTTGGTTTTTAAACATCACTTAAAATGCGAAGGTTTCTTGCTCACAGCAACCAATAATTCACTGCACAAAGCACATTGTCAGCACAAACTGTGTTTATCCTGCATGTAAACCTGTATTTAAAGTTGTCTGGGTTGTATTTCTTTGACCTTCTGGAGATTTGTTCATGGTTTTGGAGGATGAGGGCTTGCACGCAAACTGTCAGTGTTGGCATCTGTCTAATTTGGCTTCTACCAAGTGACAGATGATTTTGTGGCCAAAAGCTGTAGAGTTTTATTGGATGGATGACCTTTGACTTTAACAGCAAAAGATATAGGAAGCATGTTCTCTCTTTTAAAAGTCCATGAGCCTATTTATTTTTCCTGTCAAATCTATTCAGAGTTATTTGACTAATTGCTTTATTTATTGCATTAAATATTGTTGTTTCTCTTTGAACAGACTGTGAAGCATTTTCAGGTTGTGACCCACCAATTGAGAAGCACCGCTATAAACCTCCAATTGTGCACATTTCCCACTGATCTCCCTTCACATCGGCCTGCTGAGCTTGATGAGTTGGGGAGTATAAAGCAACGTCACATTTTCTTGTAAAGGTTAAGGGCTGAGAGGTGTGTCAGACTCTTCCCAGCCTCTGTTGTTTACAAGCTGTTTTTATTCTCTCTCTGAGGCTCATTCTCAGCTCTATAAACATTTATGTGCCAGCAGGCCTGGAAGCGCCAACAAATCATTTTGTGTTCATTAATGCTTCCTTCAGTTATTAAAGACTGCTTTATACCTCACCTTTTCTCACTTTTTACGCCAATGAGGTAATAATCACATTATTTAATGAGTCTTTGATGCTGTTGGGCCGAGGAACACAATCGTGACATTATTTTACTGGCAGTGTATGTGGAAATGGGTGGGAGAGGAAGTCAATGAGCTCATGTCTTGAAGGGAGGCCTTCAAAGCTTTGCCCTCTGTGCCAGAACATAGTGAAAGTGTTCAGCTAAAAGGGGGGAAAAAGAGATATAGTGCAAAATAAATGGTTAAATGACAATAGATTCAACATGACCAACAATTTCTAAACGATAGTTCACACAAAAATAAAAAATCCCGTCATTAATTACTCAGCCTCATGTTGTTCCAAACCCGTGTGACTTTATTCCACGGACCATAAAATTATTTTAGGCAGGACTTTCATGAAAAATGACAAAAGGTCCAATACAGTATTGACCAATAGTTTGAGTAGTTTGGGACAGGGTGATTATAGTTAACAAAAACTAAATTCTCATTAAATAAAAGGACTACATACTAAGACATGCTAAGACATTCACAATAAGCTTCATAGTTTATAAATACACACTACACTTTAAAAAAATAAAGGTTCTTTATTGGCATTGATGGTTCCATGAAGAACATTTAACATCCATGGAAACTTTCAATTGTACAAAAGGTTCTCTATAGTTTAAAAAGGTTCTTTAGATTATGTTCTTCACACTAAGAAATAATAGATATTTTAAGAACTGTTCACTGAAAGCTTCTTTGGGGAACCAAAAATTGTTCTTATATGGCAACTCTCGTGAATGAGCTAGGATTAGCCAGTCATTGAGGTAGCTGAGTACAAAATCTTGAAAGAATGTGTTTCAGCGTGAGCATTTTGAACAGAAGCTTGTACAGGGCCCGATTCAAAACTCACAGATCTCAGATTCATCTCAACCCACCTCCTTTCTTTGGTATTATGAAGTAGGGGCTGTAAAACCCCCTCTTCATCTCGGCTGGAGGGACAGGCTCTATCGTGTCCTTTGCCAGAAGGTGGAAGGCACTGCACTATACCTGGGCAGGTGCCTGAAGAATTGGATCACGTAGCCGAACCGGGTCATTCTGATGCGCTATCCACGCGTCCAGACTCCATACCAGCAGCACCAATGGAACGATGTCTGGTGTACCTGAGGTGGGTACTTCGCAGTGAGGGAGAGCAGGGGAAGCCACAGCAGGAGGCTCTGTGTCCATTGTTACTCATGGCAGACGATGTGTTGAATCACCAGCCTTGCTCCCCAGGCCTGCTGTGGAGGCAGTTGGTGATGGTCGAGAAGGCTGGGCAGGTGGCATTCTCAAATACACTGAGTTTCAGGTGTGAGTGTCCAATGTCTGACCATCATGAAGACGATGGCCAAGAACATCGTGTGTGTGATCCAGGAAAAAGAGGAAATTGATCTTTTAATGACCATGTAAAATCCACTCCCCCCTCCGACGAGGCTTTCCCAAGCCGGGACCAACATGTAGACAGCCTCTCCTTCCCTGGGTTGCCCATCTCGGGAACGATTCAACGCCTTGCAGGGGTTCTTAGTGTCCTGTCCAGGCTATTGTGGGCCTTCGGCGACACCCGGGTGGAGCTTAGGCTCTCAGCTTACTTACTTATCGCCTCGGTTGAGGACTTCTCGCAACAGTTCTCGACAGTGGAAAAGCAGACAGTGTCGCCGAAAAGGCTACCCTGGGATATGGGGGCATCGAGAAAGCACTGCATTACCTCCAGATCAGGACTACCCTAATGCAGGGTAGAGGAAGCCTGGCTAGCAGCCCTCGCCGTGACAAACGAGGTAAACTTACATGCCTTGGACGGGAACCTTGGACGATTACATCAGGTGACGGCGTTTTGCGGGCATAAATGCACCGCAATTGCATGCTCCACCTGGGGAACGTCTGAGTACCCCTGCGCCACCCCACAATCGAGGTTAGTGAGGACGGAGGAGACAGCGAAGCATGTTCTGGCAGACAAAGGTGCCATCCATGACTTTGAGATCTCCTCGTGCACTTCTGGGAAAAATGGAACCGGGGAGGAGTGTGGTGCAATGTCACAATCTGATCCCAGGAACCAATCATTCAGCCGCGAGCGCTCAAGACCACTCTTTCCCAACTGTGGATCAGCCTCAGACTGCACTGTCATGAGAAAATTAAGCTCACCCGAGGGCAAGCCGCCAAACTCGGCAGGCAGCAGCTCTCCCATTGTAGATCTCAGATCGCCCTCAGCACTCACCGCCGAGGCCTCGTACCCAGAGGTAGAAGGACCAGGCTGGGAATCAGCTGAGGATCTCAGCTTTTTATAAAAGTACAGGATTCGCAACTGCAATGTCCCAATGGGCATGCTCTCGCAGTGCATGTTAATTCCACAAGCCAATTCCATTGGCCTTTTCGTAATACGTCAGAGGTGTTTGAGCTCTCAAGGGTGACCCCTTGTGTCGGTATTTCGACACAATGTAGAAAGTGACTGACAGAAATTTAACAGCATATTAAAATGATTTCTGAAGGATCATATGACACTGAAGACTGATGAGTGGGACCAAACGTTTAACAGGATATGATAGTAACGTGACAGACATAAAATGGGAAAAGGGCACAACAGAAAAAGGCCAGTTGACTCTTGCTTGACTCATAGTCGTCCTGCACAAAGACACTTCTGAGAAACAAACATTGAATGTTTCTCTCCAAACTAAAATCTTTAGACAAACACAACAAGGATGTGATAAGAGTAAATTAATATTTGTCTTCTTTTATGTGGTTGATAGCTGAGAAACATCAGCTGGGCCAGACACCTGTCATCCATGCAGGGGAACATGGCTCCTCTCCCACTTCTCAACAGGATGGATTCTGCGGCACACCAAACAGGATACTGATGCTGCTGAAGCTAACAGATGAGTCAATCGCTTCATAAACATTACTAAGATTTTATCTTAAACAGTCATAGTTTTCCATTTGCTCTTTTACATCCTCCCCTTCATATGGACTATATGACACACGCAATGTCTAAGCACAGCTGCTTGAGACGCAACTGAGGTAGAATAAATTATTAAGACGATCAAGCATGTGTCTCGCCACAGTACTGACCTCAGCATGACCACATCACAACTCCCACAGACATACACTAAGATTTCAGCAGTCATAGTTTTCCTGATGAAAGTAACAGAGAAGAATGATCATATAATTCCACCAATTGTAGTGCTACATAAACTTAAAATTACATAGACCCACTAAAGCAAAAGGCGGTTAAAAGGGCCATCATAATGGTTTTATCATTTTATGTTGACTGTGCTGGTGTATTGTTAGGTGAAGTATAACACAATAAATATAAGTAATGTATTTCATTTTGAGAACAAATCAGATATTTTCTTCCAATAAAAAACAACATTCTGCCGTGGAAAACATGTGACCCTGGACCACAAAACCAGTCATAAGTCGCACGGGTATATTCGTAGCAATAGCCAACAATACATTGTATGTGTCAAAATTATCGATTTTTCTTCTGGAATCATTAGGATATTAAGTAAAGATCATTTTCCTTGAAGATATTTTGTAAATTTTCTACCGTAAATATATAAAAAAAAATTTTTTGGAAGTAATATGCATTGCTAAGGACTCCCATTTGCGTGTCTCGCTTTAAGAGCCAATAGTAACTGAAACCAAGTAGATTGCACAATAATTCTTTTGGCAAACCAAATCAGAGACTTTACATGTTCAGATCATGCCTCCAGCATGCTCCTGTTGCATTGTTTTCACCCTCTAATGAGACTGCACAAATTGAGTTTACAACAAAAACAGCGCACAGGCAATAACTGAAAACAAATATGTAGATTTCAGTTGGCGTTTTTGCTCATAACTTCATGAAAATTGCACAGATCATTTATAACAACGAAACAAAACAACATAATCCATTCTGTCGATCGTGAGATAGTACTCATGGAATGATGTAACATATTTGGCTAAAAATATGTCTCTCGTCTTTCTGGGATGCAAATATGTTTGTTCCTGGAACCGTCCATGCTTAAAACTTGACTTTTAATGCTTCTAACCATTTTGATCAACTCTTAATGAGTGCTGAGTAGTCCCCTATAAATGGGAGTCTACCGCCCGCTGGTGCCACCTAGAAATGAAAAAATTTATAATATTTTTCAAAACTACTGCCTTAAATAGGTGTCAAAATAGATATCATTTGAAAGCTTAGAGTCTGAACTTTACAATGCCAATTCGATTAACTCCTAAGTACTGCTGAGTTATTTGCTGATAAATAGAAAAAAATGTTTTCATACTTTATTTAACTAAAAAGAAATATGTAGATTCTTTTTTTAAACATTTATTTTTGCCGTTTTTGCCTTTTATCATAATATGACAGTTACTAGACAGGAAGCGGAGTGGGAGAGAGAGAGGGGGACAGGATCGGGAAAGGACCACGAGCCGGGACTCGAACTCGGGTCGCCCGAAGTGCATTGGCGCTACATGTCGGTGCGCTGCCCATGAGGCCATCGGCGCCGACAGAAATATGTTGATTTCAAGTGGCATTTTTACAAATTACTTCATGAAACATGCACAGATCGTGGAAAAAGCATTATTTAAAGCAGATTCTCGTGTTTAAATTAATCCAAAATAAACATAATCCCCTGCGTCAATCACGAGATATTTCTCATGGAGGAACGATTTTAAAAATGCAAATTAGGGGGCATCAAGGGCTAAACAAAAAGGCTACCTTGGTTCCAAATACTGTAACTTTTGATTAATTTATGCTATCACCACAAAATTTTATCCAGATGCAGCTAGGAGGAGAACATCATCAAAATAGAATTTTCCTCCTATCTTATTTCCTTCCTTTTCCTATATTCCTTTAATATAATATATTCCTATAGTCCTTACTATCTTAATTATTGCATGTCAAATAAGAAAGATATGTAAAATTATATTAAAAATGATATGTATTTGTTTGTTTTATCAGCAGTTTTTCAGCAGGAGAATGTTCAATTGTAATGTAATTTATATTTTCTAAAAACTTAAAAAGTGCTCTATCAAACAATACCTACCTTTTGGCTCTCCTTGCTATAGTTTTGGAGTTATGAGTCTTTACTTTTGTGGGGGGGTTTTTGCACCCTCAGATTCCAGATTTTCAAATAGTTGTATCTCGACCAAATATTGTCCTATCCTAACAAACCATACAAAGCNGCTACATGTCGGTGCGCTGCCCATGAGGCCATCGGCGCCGACAGAAATATGTTGATTTCAAGTGGCATTTTTACAAATTACTTCATGAAACATGCACAGATCGTGGAAAAAGCATTATTTAAAGCAGATTCTCGTGTTTAAATTAATCCAAAATAAACATAATCCCCTGCGTCAATCACGAGATATTTCTCATGGAGGAACGATTTTAAAAATGCAAATTAGGGGGCATCAAGGGCTAAACAAAAAGGCTACCTTGGTTCCAAATACTGTAACTTTTGATTAATTTATGCTATCACCACAAAATTTGATCCAGATGCAGCTAGGAAGAGAACATCATCAAAATAGAATTTTCCTCCTATCTTATTTCCTTCCTTTTCCTATATTCCTATAATATAATATATTCCTATATTCCTATATTCCTTACTATCTTAATTATTGCATGTCAAATAAGAAAGATGTGTAAAGTTATATTAAAAATTATATGTATTTGTTTGTTTTATCAGCAGTTTTTCAGCAGGAGAATGTTCAATTGTAATGTAATTTATATTTTCTAAAAACTTAGAAAGTGTTCTATCAAACAATACCTACCTTTTGACTCTCCTTGCTTTAGTTTTGGAGTTATGAGTCTTTACTTTTGTGGGGGGGTTTTTGCACCCTCAGATTCCAGATTTTCAAATAGTTGTATCTCGACCAAATATTATCCTAACAAACCATACATCAATGGAAAGCCAGTTAGTCAGCTTTCAGACGATGTATAAATCTCAATTTCAAAAAATTGACTCTTAAGACTGGTTTTGTGGTCCAGGGTCATATATACACACTATCAGTTATTTTGTTTCGTCTTGTATTGAAAGGAATTCATTTTTTTATTCAGCAAGGCTGCAATAAATTGCAATAAAAGTGACAGAAGCTATGTTATCATCCAAAGTTGTGAATTTAACTTGTGCGCAAAATTGAAATATTGCATTTGCAAATAAAGCACCGTTTCTATCCAGGGAGTCGAAGAGAACAAAATAATTACCTCCTGATAAACTGGCGCCAAATATTACGAAGAAAAATGTAAGTTGCTGCAAGTAGGAGAAGCCACTGGGGGCTTTTTTTCATATATAATATATATAATTACTTGCGTCTCAGAGCGTGCAGACGGAATGCAATAAACGTGGTCATGTGATCTTGCCTTCAGAGGCAGATGCCTGTTTTGGAATGCAGTCATGTAAGACAGTTCTTGAAAGTAATTATACCGAACCACTTTACGACAGACTTTGGATAAAAAATTTTCAGAATGACCAAAACAACATTTCACATGCTGTGCAACGAGATCAGTCTGCTGGTTGGTCCAGTTATGCCCTCTCATCTTGAAAAGTCACATGACTTTTTTGATGCACATCGAGTAATTTATTCAGTAAACGTGTTTCCATCGTACTTTATGCATGTTTTCTTATCAGATAAAAATGTATCCACCTTAATTGAGCACGTTTTATGCACAATTTTAGAATTTATGTGAATCTTGCTGTTTCCGTCCATCGTTTTTTTATGCAAAAATAGGTGGATGGAAACAACTGGTAAAGACATTTATAATCTTACTAAATATTCCTATATCAAATAAAAGCTGTTATTTTGAACTTTATGTTCATCGAAGAATTCTAAAAAAAAAAAAAACATGTATCATGGTTTCAACTAAAATATTTAGCAGCACAACTTTTAAATAAATAAAATTTCTTGAGCAGCAAATCAGCATATTAGAATGATTTCTGAAGGATCATGTGACACTGAAGACTGGAGTAATGATGCTGAAAATTCAGCTTTGCTCAGCAACAGTTGTTTTAAATTATATAACATTTCACAATATTACAGTTTTTACTGTAATTGATCAAATTAATGCTGCTATGGTGACCATAAGAGACTTCTTTTAAAAGAATTACCAGCCCAAACTTTGAACATAATATCATTAAAAACATGAACAATTATGAATGCATAAATCAAACACACAATGGCTGCCCATGCTTGTCTTTTCCAATGGCATCCCTTAAGAAATGTCAACGGAAAATGTCCCCATACCCACCCATACTTTATAATGAAATATGCTTACACTGTTTTTCGAAGGTCCACTTTAGACATTCTACTAACTATAAGTAACTTTGCAACTACATGTCAACTAACTCTCAGTAGAGTATTAGTAGACTGTTAGTTTAGGGTTAGGTGTTAGGGTTCAGGTAAGTTGACATGTACTTGCAAAGTTACTTAATCAGTAGAATGTCTGTTGGGGAGCATCAAAATAAAGTGTTAGCAGATATTAAGCAGACAGTCTACTAATACTCTCATGAGAGTTAGTTAACATGTAGTTGCAAAGTAGAATGTCTAAAGTGGACCATCAAATTGAAGTGTTAACTGAAATAATTATTAAAGAAACAATGACAGCATAGAGATTAATAAACATATTTAAAATGTGAGTTTGTTCACATCTTATTATTAGATCTATTAGAAGCACCATGGGTTCACCAGGTTTCTCTCGTCTCCAGCATACACTGGTACAGTGTTTAAAGCACTGACACTAAAACCCTTCACTAGTCACTAACCCTCTGTGATTTGCACTTCAAGCTGATCTGCGGTGAAATAGTGTATGTTTTCCAGCCACCACTGCTTTCTCGGGTCAACTTGGATTAAAGCCTTTGAAACCTCCACAAGACGCTGAACACGATAATGTACTCAATGGACTCTGTACACAGATTATTTCTTCTTCCTCTGAACAAGTTCCGGATAAAATGTTATTGCATAAATTCATTTTAATTGGCATTTTGGGAATTAAGTGACTACGACATAGTAAGCACACATAACTAGCTAGCCGCGTTATTTCAAATCTCAAGTACGTCATAAAGTTTAGTGCATGTAGTCCATTGGGTTGGGGCTGGGGAGAGGCACTTTGTGCTCTTCCTCTCTTATGAACATCAAGGGTGAGCAGTTGCACTTTCCCAGATGTAGATGATGACTCACTGCAATAATGCACTGCGGCCACACGCACTCACTGGATGAGTCCTCTGTTTACACAGTGATGTGCTTTCAGTCTCGTCTGCCATACGCGCACGTGCTTCCAAGCACTCAAGCGAGTCTCTTCTTCCAGATTCACTTTTACTCAGGGCAGGACGTTACATCACTGCACCTATGATCAAGAGATGTCTCAGATGGAAAGTCACCAGTGATTCTGCAACATGACAAGGATAGGATGCAGAGGCGCATTCAGACCACTGTCATTTCCTCCTACGGGTTTACTGAATATTTGGCTAAATCCTCACACAGTGGGGACCAAAAGTCTGAGACCATATTTAAAATCTGGGATTCAAATCTAAACATGATGCTATTTTAAAAGTGCATTATTTTTTTATTGGGTGTATTAGAATAGGTTAACATGCCTTAATGTAACAAAAAAAAAAACATTATTCTTCACATACTGTACATTATTGTAGCTCCTCTGTTCCCAGTCTGTCTGAAACGCTCTGATTGGCCAACTTCGCTCACAATGCTGTTGAGAAGATGAGCTCGCGATTATGATAAGGGGTGTTATGTTATAATAGTTTATTTTAAATTCTTCACTATAACAACTTTACATCCTGAAGTGACAACATAAAATACAGTTTAAAATCTGAGGTTCAGTAAGTTGTCTTTTGTATAATGTGCTGTATCAAGCTAATTTTAGGTTGTAGCTACTACTCAGGAACAGCGTTATGAATAAATCTTAACCACCGATTCCGAAATTAATTCTTTTTCCAAACAAAGGGATTTAGTTTGCTTTTGCATCTAAACACACAGCGTCTCCACGACATGACAATTCACTGAATTCTCGCCTCTTAGCACATCTTTGGGCAGGCATTATGCTAATATTTCACATTGTGATGTAGATGTTTAAGGAAGTAATATATGGACTTCAATCGAGGTGTTTTAGGCAGGTCACCATGATTTTCACCTTGAAATCAAAATGAACAATTATTGTTTTTTAATGGAATATTGCAGTATATTTATTACAAATGATTTATCCATGCACATCAGTTTAGGAGGCACATGAATTTAAAACTGATATCAAAGGGGACGGGACAACCTGTCAATCACAAGAGATCGACCAATAGCAAACCACTACCATTCAATCAATTCTCCATGGAAAAAATCAAGTCCAGCTCTATATTTTTTCTTGTTCGAAAAGCCGTTTCACTTGAATATAATTTCACTTGGATATTCCCAATATGGAAGGACAGACAATCGCAACTTTAAACCAAAGAAACATGATGTCAAATAAAGACATTTAGGTCAATAATCAAGTGCAAGTAGCCTAAATGAGTGACTGTGATCATGTGACTGTTTCAACAGACACAGTCAGATTTTCTTCTTATACTGAAGCTCAAGATGCTCAAATCATGCTGGAGAACATAATTACCAGGTTTTATGTATGTCATGACTTCAGACTTAGACTATACCATCAAAAGTCATCTGGACTAAATTATACATTTATGGTGTTTTTGCATCATTTTAAAATCAGTGGGGTTTTAAAAATGGACCACACTGTATGCAACATCAGTTTTTGTAGGTATACACAAAAAAAAAAAAAAAAGGAAATATGGATCTCTTAGGCCCAAAATGCATGCTGTCATATGAGGAAAAATTATATTACTTGAATTCAGTTCCTGGGTTATAGTTTAGTTGCTGGCATAGAAATGAGCTAGAAAGGTAGATTACAGACGATAAATGGAGAAAAGAGAAGGGTGTGTCGGGCTGAGTAAACTGAGACAGTGACACAGCATACTCTCTGGTTACTCTGTTGTTTTCACCTCATGTGCCCTTTGTGTCTCAAAAATAGAGATTTCATCCATATCGGGCATTTTTCTCAAACAGCAGCTGAGGGTATTCTTAAAGCAAGTGTTGTACAGGTTTTTTTTGGTTTTTTTTAATTACTATAATTTAAAATAAAATAAATTCTAAGTGTTTTAAATGACAAAAAGTTCTAGTGTGGAAAAAGTGCTTAAAGGGTTAGTTCACCCAAAAATGAAAATTAGCCTATGATTCACTCACCCTCAAGCCATCCTAAGTGTATATGACTATGTTCTTTCAGACAAACACAATTGAAGATATATTTATAAAATCTCATTGAGATTGTTGACGGGTTGTTGGGGCACATTTTGAAGCCAAAAATGCATCCATCCATAATCAAAGTACTCCATACGGCTCCAGGGGGATAATAAAGGCCTTCTGAAGTGAAGTGATGTGTTTTATAAGAAAAATATCCATAGTTTAAACTTTATAAATTCAACTAGATTTAACTAGCTTCCGGCGGATGACAGTACACATACTGCGCAAGTCGACTTGCGCCAAATGAGTAACCCCTTGAACCCCTTGTGATGTATGACTCAGGATGTAGGAGTATCATAAACTTAGACGCCTCTCGTGGTTTAAACAAATAGAGCTGGGCAACAAACTCAAGCTCCTCTTCTCTTATATCGAAATCCTCCAACATTTCTTTTTAAAAATTCTCGTTTTAGACCTCTAATTCTTGACCGGTGTTTTGTTTTGCTCTCTACTCTGCGCTTCCGCTTTCATCATTACGTCATGCGTCGGGTTAGAGGTCACTGTTCCGCCGTAAATTTATGCGTACAGCCGTCTCCCGGAAGCAAGTTATTATAGTTAAAAAAGTTTTAAATATGAATATTTTTCTTACAAAAACCCATCGCTTTGCTTCAGAAGGCCTTTATTAAAGGGATAGTTCACCCCAAAAATGAAAATTTGATGTTTATCTGCTTACCCCCAGTGCATCCAAGATGTAGGTGACTTTGTTTCTTCAGACACAAATGATGATTTTTAACTCCAACCGTTGCAGTCTGTCATTTGTATAATGCATGTCAATGGGAACTTCATCTATAAGAGTAAAAAAAAACACGCACAGCAAATCCAAATTAAACCCTGTGGCTCGTGACGACACATTGATGTCCTAAGACACGAAACGATCGGTTTGTGCGAGAAACCGAACAGTATTTATATCATTTTTTACCTCTAAAACACCACTATGTCCAACTGCCCTCCACATCCGGTTAGTGAGGTAAAAAAACGCGTTCTGATGACGGAAGTGATCTCTCGCGCTTTGCTTCAATGAGTGCGAGACATCACTTCCGTCATCAGAGCGCGTTCAGACCTCGCTAACCGGATGTGGAGGGCAGTTGGACATAGTGGTGTTTTAATATTTGTTAATCTTTCGAACACTGTCACTCCTTTACACATTGTACATTACATAACGCATTTTACCACTTGACTGAATTAAAAGACACAATGAGTTTTGTGTGTTCTTTTCTCAGGGTGATTTATTCTGGTCCTCAAACACTCATGCTTGAAATGAAACAGAAACAATGTCTGCTGTCAGCAGATTTCCAGCAATTCATGCCTTCTCAAATAAAATATTGAATTAACCTCACCAAATCACCTCCCCATCACTTCTGTAGATTCACAACTGTGTGCACTTTGAAGACTACTTATCCAAGCAAATACACATGTGCCCGGACACTTTCCTCTTAATTCAAGCTTTTACCAAAGAAATATTCTCAAGTAAAGTCACTTGGCAAGCACTCTTATCCACATCTAGTGGCTCTGAAGCAAAGGGAAGCAGGAAAAAAGTTGAGCTGCTGTCTTTTGTTCCACACAAACGTCTCTGACTGGCCATTAACGCATGTTTCCGGGGCCTCCAAAAACAGGGGGCCCATTTCTATGGGAGCTCCTCTTTCTGCAGGACTGCATCCAGCATTTCTGGGTCACTCACGTGCTCCTTTTCTCTGCTCTGCTACCCCACTGAGAATGTAACAATGGGAAGCAAATCAAAACTCGATTTGATACTAATCCGTCTAATTGAGGAGCCAAATCCCAAGGTAGAAGGTGACTTTGATCTGGGAAAAGGGGCGGGTGGAGGTGGGGGTGGGCTAAAGATTAGCGGAGGCTTAGCTGCTTTAGTGCCGTACCGAGAAATTTCCAAATTTCTTCTCTTTCCTGCTGTTCTGTTCTTAGTCTTTATTTCTCCACTGTAAAAAATAAATCTGTGAAAGTTATGGTAACACATGTGCAACTAATATAACGATATAAACGTTCATTTAAAGGATTAGTTCACTTTTAAATAAACTTTTCCTGATAATTTACTCACCCCCATGTCATCCAAGATGTTCAGTCGAAAAGAAAGTAAAGTTTTTGATGAAAACATTCCAGGATTTTTCTCCTTATAGTAGACTTCAATGGGCACCAAACGGTTGAAGGTCAAAATTAGTTTCACTGCAGCTTCAAATTGTTCAAAGTGATCCCAGATGTGAAATAAGGGTCTTATCTAGTGAAACCATCGCTCATTTCAAGTTTAAACCAGAAATGCTCATCTTGAACTAGCTCTCTTCTTCTTCTCCTCTATTTGAATTCCAGCAGTGTAGACACTGCTAAGCGTATATTACTGCCCTCCACAGGCCAAAGTTTGAACTAATTTTTATGTGCAATATGCTAGTGCAATAGTATATAACAATTAGTTCAAACTTTGACCTGTGGAGGGCAGTAATACACTTAGTAGTGTCTACACTGCTGGAATTCTAATAGAGAAGAAGAAGAGAGCTAGTTCAAGATGAGCATTTAAGGTTAAAACATATAAATTTCATTTTTTTTTCAGAAAATGAGCGATGGTTTCTCTAGATAAGACCCTTATTTCTCATCTGGGATCGTGTAGAACAATTTGAAGCTGCAGTGAAACTAATTTTGACCTTCAACTGTTTGGTGCCCATTCAAGTCCACTATAAGGAGAAAAATCCTGGAATGTTTTCATCAAAAACTTTAATTTCTTTTCGACTGAAGAAAGAAAGACATGGACATCTTGGATGACATGGGGGTGAGTAAATTATCAGGAAAAGTTTATTTAAAAGTGGACTAATCCTTTAACAACAAGATGGAACATTAAAAAATAAACATAATTGTTTAAACAAAATACCATCAAATGTGAAGTCTAATTTAAGGAATTGTTAGAATATCAATTTATAATGTAAATAAGATACTTCCAAAGTCTGTACTACTGATAGTATTTTAATGTAACATTACTTAAAGGGTTAGTTCACCCAAAAATGAAATTTCTGTCATTAATTACTCACCCTCGTGTCGTTCCACACCCGTAAGACCTTCATTCATCTTCAGAACTCAAATTAAGATATCCATAGAAAGCAATGAAATTTGCACATTCAAGGTCCAGAAAGTAGTAAAAACATCGTTAAAATAGTCAGCGTGACTACAGTGGTGCAACCTTAATGTTATGAATGTTAATTTTTGTCCGCAAAAACAAAACAAAAATAAAACGCATGCATCGTGCTGCTCACATGAACAGCGTCGTCCAATACTGAGTCGGTATTCAGCGCTGCAACGTAAATAGCATAGAATGACAGGGGAGAGATGAATTTGTTTAATAAAGTCGTTATTTTTGTTATGTTTTTGCACACAAAAAGTATTCTCGTCGCTTCATAACATTAAGGTTGAACCACTGTAGTCACATTGACTATTTTAACAATTCAATTCAATTCACATTTATTTGTATAGCGCATTTCACAATACATATCATTTCAAAGCAGCTTTACAGAGAATGCATGTCAACATTACAATTTAAAGAAGAACGCAGTTAGCAAAAGTAATAAATTAGGCAATTAATTTACAAACACTGTAAGCAATTTACTTGAAGGTAGAAGCAATGAGCTCCTGGAAAAATGAATTGCATATTAACAATAATTAGGATATATAGAAATTTGGGAATGTGCATGTTGATCCAGATGTTGCATCTTCTGAAGTCCTCGCAGGAGTTGGCGCCGTCTCTTCACAGGTGTTGGTCATCTGAGGTCTTCTTAAGATGCTGGATCCAAACTGAAGCTGATGTCCTCTCTAGTACTCTCGGGCGTCCCGAGGTAAAACAGAAAAGCAAATAGAGAATAATTAGCGTAGCTGCTGTTCATAACATTAAGCAAAGATAGTCATGTGCAATTGATCTGATATGAGATGCATTATGTGAATGCTTGGCTAAAGAGATGCGTCTTTAATCTAGATTTAAACTGGGTGAGCGAGTCTGAGCCCCGAACATTATCAGGAAGGCTATTCCAGAGTTTCGGAGCCAAATGTGAAAACGCTCTCCCTCCTTTAGTGGACTTAGATATCCTAGGTACAACCAGAAGTCCAGAGTTTTGTGATCTTAAGGAGCGTGAAGGATTGTAGGGCGATAGAAGATCGGTTAAGTACACAGGAGCTAAACCATTTAGAGCCTTATAGGTCATTAGCAATACTTTATAATCGATACGGAACTTAATGGGTAACCAGTGTAGAGATGATAAAATTGGTGATATATGATCATATTTTCTTGACCTGGTAAGAACTCTAGCAGCTGCATTTTGTACTAATTGTAGCTTATTTATTGAGGAAGCAGGACAACCAGCTAATAATGCATTACAGTAATCTAGTCGAGACGTCATGAAAGCATGAACTAACTTTTCTGCATCAGAAATAGATAACATATTCCGTATCTTAGCAATGTTTCTGAGGTGGAAGAAGGCTGTTTTTGTAACATATGAAATATGATTTTCAAAGGACAAGTTGCTGTCTAATATAACACCCAGGTCTGTCGAGGATGGAGCAACAGTACATCCTTCAAAATGCAGATTGTATTCTGAGAGATTCTGTGTACAGGTTTTTGGCCCGATAAGTAATACTTCAGGCTTATCTGAATTTAATAGAAGAAAATTACTAGTCATCCAATGTTTTACTTCTTTAATACATTCTGTCAGATTGGATAATTTAGAGATTTCATCTGGTTGTGTTGAAATATATAACTGAGTATCATCAGCATAGCAGTGGAAACTAATTCCATGTTTTCTTATAATATTGCCAACTGGCAGCATGTATATTGAAAATAGCAGAGGGCCTAACACAGATCCTTGCGGCACTCCATAGTTTACTATTGTTATCTTAGATTTTTCCCCGTTTAAATAGACAAAATTGTGAAGGTCTGATAGGTACGACCTAAACCACCATAATGCCTGTCCCTGAATACCAGTGTAATTTTGTAGTCGGTCTAGGAGAATTTTATGATCTATAGTGTCGAACGCAGCACTGAGATCAAGTAATACTAGTATTGAGATACAGCATTGGCCACTTTTTCTAGTATTTTAGACATAAATGGAAGATTTGAAATGGGTCTGTAATTTGCCAATACATTTGGATCTAATTGTGGTTTCTTAATGAGAGGCTTAATAACTGCTAGCTTGAACGGTCGTGGGACGTGACCTAGAGATAAAGACGAGTTAATAATATTGAGAAGAGGCTCTTCTGCTACAGGTAACAATTCTTTCAGTAGTTTAGTGGGTATTGGATCTAATAAACATGTTGTTGGTTTAGACGCAGTGATACGTTTATTTAGCTCTTCCTGTCCTATAGTTGTAAAGCACTGCAACTGTTCTTGAGGGGCGATAATTGAGGCTGAATCATAAAACGCTGTCAAAGGTTGTTCATTTACAATTGTATTTTTTGATACTTTCGATTTTCTCAGTAAAGAAATTCATAAAGTCATCACTACTAAACTGTAATGAAATGTTTTGTTCTGGTGATGTCTGTTTATTTGTTAATCTAGCTACTGTATTAAACAAGAACTGTGGATTGTTTTGGTTATTTTTTATGAGTTTGCGGAGATGCTCGGCCCTGGCTGCTTTTAGAGTCTTTCTATAACGGGATGAGCTGTCTTTCCACGCGATTCTGAAGACCTCTAACGAGTTTGTTTCCATTTGCGTTCTAGATTACGAGTTTCTCTTTTGATAGCGCGAGTAATACTGTTGTACCATGGTACAGTATTTTTCTCTCTAACCTTTTTTAATCTCATCGGTGCAACAGCATCTAATGTACTAGTGAAAATGGTGCACATGCTGCTAGTCATTTTCTCGAGATCATTTGTGTGTTTAGGTACGATGAGCAGCTGAGACAGATCAGGCAGGTTATTTGTGAATTTATCTATAGTTGTTGGGAGAATTGTTCTACCTAGTCGATATCGCGAAGCAATTTGACAAATATCATCAGTATGCAGTACGCATGTTACAAGGTAGTGATCAGAGACATCACCACTTTGTGGTAGAATTTCTATATCGGTTAGATTGATTCCATGTGATATAATTAAATCTAGTGTATGATTAAAACGGTGAGTGGGTCCAGTGACGTTTTGTTTTACCCCAAAAGAGTTTAGTAAATCTGTAAACGCAGCCCCTAACGCATCATTTGTATTGTCAACATGAATATTAAAATCTCCAACAATCAGCGCTTTATCGACGTTGATCTTAGGTCTGAGAGAAAGTCTGCAAACTCTTTTAGGAAATAAACGTAAGGCCCTGGAGGTCTATAAACGGTAGAGAAAGCAAGAGATAGTAGCGACTTTTTACTTATATCTGAGAGTGTAACATTTAGCATATGAATTTCAAATAAATTAAACCTATAGTTTGTTTTCTGAGTAACATTAAGATTATCTTTATAGATTGTTGCAACACCACCGCCTCGGCCTCTCAGACGGCATTTGTTTGTTTTAACAGTAGCCAGGTGGACAAGACTCATTAAGACAGGAATAATAATTTGGTTTAAGCCATGTTTCAGTAAGGCAAATTACATCAAGACTATTATCTGTGATCATTTCATTTATAATAACCACCTTAGGTGTCAGCGATCTAATGTTTAGTAGCCCTATTGTTTTTGTTCAGTAATTTTGCAAATTTCTGGTTTGATTACGATCAGATTTTTTCTAGATCCTTTATTTTTATTGTTAAACCTCACTATTCGGGGAATAGACACAGTTTCTATAGACTGTACTACACTTACATTTCTATCAATTAAGTGGGCAGAACACAGACTGTGATTTGAGGTTTGACAATGTCTTTACTACTTTTCTGGACCACGTAATTTTGTTGCTTTCTATCCATCAGATTTCATCAAAAATATCTTAATTTGTGTTCAGAAGATGAATGACGGTCTTACAGGTGTGGAACGACGGAGTACTTAATGACAGAAATGTCATTTTTGGGTGAACTAACCCTTTAAAATGTCCCGTTAGATCTGTTAGTTTTTCACCCTATATAAGCGAACTTGTTATTGACCAATTAGGCTAACTCTTTCCCTGCCAGCATTTTTTATTTTTTTTTAAGTTGCCAGCCAGTGCCAGCTTTTTTAATCATTTTCTTAAAACTTTCATTGCCCCCAGAATACTGTGTTGTATGAATATCTGAACATGCAAGATGAAAGAACATGAAAGAACGGAGCCTCTGTTTTATATATATATATATACATATACAGTTGTGGTCAGAATTATTGGCACCCTTGGTAAATATGATCAAAGATGACTGTAAAAATAAATCTGCATTGTTTATCCTTTTGATCTTTAATTCATAAAATTAGCAAAAATCTAACCTTTCATTGAAGGAAAAGAATTGAAAGTGGGAGGAAAAATCACATTATGAAATAAATGTTTTTCTCCAAAACATGTTGGCCACAATTATTGGCACCGTTTTATTCAATACTTTTTGCAACCTCCTTTTGCCAAGATAACAGCTCTGAGTCTTCACCTATAATGCCTGATGAGTTTGGAGAACACCTGACAAGAGATCAGAGACCATTCCTTCATGTAGAATCTCTCCAGATCCTTCAGATTCCCAGCTCCATGTTGGTGCTTCTTCTCTCCAGTTCTCTCCACTCATTTTCTCTAGGGTTCAGGTCAGGAGACTGGGATGGTCATGGCAGAAGCTTCATTTTGTGCTCAGTGACACATTTTTGTGTTGGTTTTGATGTTTGTTTTGGATCATTGTCCCGATGGAAGATCCAACCACGGCCCATTATTGGATTTCTAGCAGAAGCGGTCAGGTTTAGATTTTTTATCTGTTGGTATTGGTACCTCCAGCAGAAAAATAGGCCCACAACATTAAAGATCCAGCAGTATATTTAACCGTGGGCATGGGGTACTTTTTATCCATGTGTGCACCAAACCCATCTGGTGGGTTTTCTGCCAAAAAAGCTCTTTTTTAGTTTCATCTGACCATAGAAGCCGGTCCCGTTTGAAGTTCCAGTCTTGTCTGACAACTGAATATACTGGAGATTGTTTTTGGATGAGAGCAGAGGATTTTTCTTGAAACCCTCCCAAACAACTTGTGGGGATGTTGGTGCTGTTTGAGCATTTTTTTTAGGCTTTCTGAGACTCAAGACTCAACTAATCTCTGCAATTCTCCAGCTGTGATCCTTGGAGAGTCTTTGTTCACTCAAACTTTCCTCCTCACCGTGCATTAGGACGATTTAGACACACGTCCTCTTCCAGGCAGATTTGTAACATCTTTAGTTGATTGGAACTTCTTAATTATTGCCCTGATAGTGGAAATGGGGATTTTCAATGCTTTAGCTATTTTCTTACAGCCACTTGCTATTTTGTTGAGCTCAACCATTTTTGCTGCACATCAGAACTATATTCTTTGGTTTTACTCATTGTGATGAATGATTAAGGGAATTTGGCCTTTGTGTTTCCTCATGTTTATACTCCTGTGGAACAGGAAGTCATGGCTGGACAATTTCATGTTCATGATCGCCCTGGTGTGCTAGAAAAATGAAAATATGAATGGGAATATACTTCAGAGATATTTTACTCATAAAAAATTCCAGGGGTGCCAATAATTGTGGCCAACGTGTTTTGGAGAAAAACATTTATTTCATAATGTGATTTTCCCCCCACTTTCAGTTCTTTTCCTTCAATGAAAGGTTAGATTTTTGCTAATTTTATGAATTAAAGATCAAAAGGATAAACAATGCAGATTTATTTTTATAGTCATCTTTGATCATATTTACCAAGGGTGCCAATAATTCTGACCACAACTTTATATATTACAGCTCCATGCATTCTTTTTTTATCAACACTTGAATGTGGGTAAGTTTAATAAATAAAAAAGCTACATTTTGCACAAAAAGCTGAGAAAATCATGTTTTTGTCAAAGACTTCACAGTCCTATAACTCATCCTGGGTCGACATTTCACTCAGTAACTTTAGGCAGTTTTGATTTATATGCTGTTTAAGTTTTGATGATTGTGTTATTTTACATGTGCATAAGCAATGCTTCTATCACTTATTTCTGCTTCTTCTTTGGTTGTGTTATGATCCGAAAATTCTGTATTCTTTCATAAGATGCATAATAGCGCCTACTACCATATAATAAAGAAAACATGGATTGCTGGACAATTCCGTCAATGGCGGGGAAGCGTTGTGTCATAAATGACGGAAAATGCCGTCAATGCCTAGGAAAGAGTTAACAGTATTTTACAGTTAAAATTACAAACTTTTTTGTCCTTTTTCATGGAAACTCAAGTACATGTAGATATTATACACTGGAAAGCACCCTGCTGTTGAGCTGCCACTTTTACTTATAGAAATCTAACTGTACGATCAGTTGGTTTATTCCTTGACTAAAAAAACTGCACATAATGAAGAGAAGTAAAGAGAAGAGAAGTGCCCAATAAAGTAGACACAAATATACAGCTGCACACAGAAATGCTCAGCATTTGGGTCTCATGCCTTGTTACTTGCAGACGATGATTTGCGTCTACAGACCACTCAGCACATCTTCACTCTGCCACCTTCCTCAGCACCAATGGCAGGTCTTGAGGAGAGCGGTAGTGCCCCCTGTCTGCCAAAGGCATGCCATTCAATATTCATGAGCTCTACAGTGCAAGGTGCCCTATTTAAAAGAGTATCAACAAATAAAAACTTACTGACAGATTTAGCAACTCTATCAGATATAGTTCTGATAAAATGCCTACATAATCATACACACTGAAATCAATTTCAAATTGTCTAGTATCATTTTTAAGATATAAAGGTGCAGTCCGAGACGTTTTTTCATTTTGCACTGACCATTCCACCTTATTTTTAACGTAAGAGCGAATGCAGCAATTTTTAACTTGAAATTTCAAGACTTCCAGTGTCAAGTGGTTACTAAGATAAAAACAGTATCATTGCGCTGGTCATTTGATCTTAAAGTCAAGCCATATGAGGTGAGCATGTAAAACAGGTCTTATTAGGCTAATGATATGAATGTTTCATGCGTTTTCTCATTTTTAACGTTTAAAATGTAGTTTATTTCTTTATTTAAAAAAACTTTAAAAGAGGGGAAAAGTGCATATATGATCAATTTAAAGATCCACTAGTCGTGTGATTAAGGCAGTGATATGTAAATATACATCCGTTGCTTACAAACAGGTGTGTGACTTGAAAAAAGGACCGAATGAGATTTAGCCTCTTAAAAATGACCTTAAAACCTGAAAATACTGGCCACTACAACATCTCAACTTGGTATGTCCATAAAAGCTGACCACTTTTCCCATGCTCTCTATTTATCTTGGGCTCTAAGTGTTTAGTTAAGCACAGAGGGCATGTATGGTAACTGGTACGGACTGCCTGTGTGTGGGTGAGAGCTAATCTACCGCTTATCTTCTGTTGTCTTTTGAGCTCAATGGAGGCTAACGTTATGGCACCAGCTGCCCCACCATTAACTTCTTTATGCGAGACAGCTTAATACCTCCTAAGTGAGAGTTCCTGCTTTGTAAATCCCCCTTGTGTGTGCTTTCTGGAGATGTTCTGAGGCCAAGTCGAGCACTGACAGAGGCATCTCTGATTTCAGTGAAACGGCTAGTCAGACAGTCCATCTTCAAAAGGCTAGAGAGATGGGGAAGAGACACAAGAAAAAGAAAGAGACAAAGGTCCTGTCTTTGTTGTGTTTTTAATACATTAAACTTCTTGGAATGTTCTATAGGAATGAATGGCAGATTTCCATGTTTCAGTAAAACATGTTCATCATAAAGTGGTAAAATTGATTGACATTATTCTTACATGGGCTACAATGTATTGGTTTACAATTAATGCACTATGGTAAAAGTGTTTTGAGCATAATATTGTACTGTGCAAGAAACCGTTTACAAATAAGTCTTTATAAATTGATGATCTGCACCTGTAATCATAATATGTGTGAAAAGGAATAAAAGTCATTGGTGTTTTAGTGCCACTAGTGTTCATTTCAGCTGGAAACTGCATTGAATTGAATGTACTGTACAGTTAGTTTTTCCAGTATGTTGGCACTTTTAGACCATTTCATTTAGATCAATTCCATTTGTCCATTCCATTAACCAAGAGCAAAAGCTTGTATTATAATAGGGCAGATGTAACAGTTGTTAAGGCAGGATTGGACAGTCTAAGTGACGGGTCAATGTACTCTCAGAGTACAGACAGTAGGGGAGCGTGTACTGAAAGTGAAATGAGCAGGTCAGTCTGTTGCGAAAAGTACTGTTGCAGTGTTATAGTTTTTTGTCTCTCTTTCCTGTGGTTCCTGCCAAACATGGCCCGCTTTCCTGAATTTGGTAGATGTGCTGCGTGCACTGAGACAACACTGCCTTTATGTTTATTTGTTGTCTGCATGTCTCAGGGTACAAAATGAACTGTGAACATGCTTAGCTTTCCATACGGAAAAACATATGAGGCAGTACAAGACATCAGATTGTGAACTGGAAAAAAAAAACATGATCCATGACAAACACATCTGAAATGTGTTTGGTTTGGTAATTATTTTTATAGACTACACTTTTCCTTTTTTACCTTCACTTTTTCCTCAATTACACACACACTCACAAAATAGAGACCTTAAGTGCAGAAGGAAGCCATAGAATTCGATAAGCTGAAGGCTCAATGGACCTTGTCATACCTAAACTCTGCCAGATGTGGGTCTGAAGAGATGTGGGAAGAAACTGAGCGAACACACCAGCCAGGCCTGGGTTCAGGGGCTAAACGAGTAGAGCTGAGTTCAAGGTAGGTGGGCTTTTCTCTCTGTGTGTTTCATAGGGGGACATGAACCAGGTGTGTAAGAATATGAGTGGTTCCCTTAGTATGACACAGTGGACTTTCCAAACTAGAAGACCCCAGTAACCTAGTGAAAGAAGCCTTCTCCAAATAAAACGGAAAAACATTGAAGTTTGGAGACAGAAAAAAGAAAATAATCTGGTGTCTTCTGATATCAGATGGATCCACAGCAGCTGTTTACATTGCTGTATATGTCCTGAAGCAAGAAAGGAGTGTACTGTGGGAACAAGACCTTAGAGGAGATAGAGACAGAGGGAGAGGCAGATCAGCACCAGACCAACACAGGAAGAATCACATGACCTGAAAGTCTCCAGAGATCTCTCCCCAATTCACACACACTGCATTTGACGCACAACAGCAAAGCTCCCCTCAGCGTTTATTCGGACGTAGACACAGCTGCAGGGAACCTTCAAGCTCCAGAGATGATCGAGTCAACAAAAACCCTGACGTCTAAACAGATACAGAGACATGGCAATTTCACATGATCTGCAGAGTTTTGACAACTTTTGAGTCAAAAGAATTTGACGTCAATATTAATACATGGTCGCAATGGGGAGTGCTTGCGAGCACTCTTCTGAAACATAAAGTTAAAAATGGGACATCATACGTTCTTGTGGACTTAAGGGACACAAGGTGGACATTGTTGGTCCGCAAGACTTTTTTTGTGACAAAGGTTGTAATGCCTCTCGAAGGGATCGTTCACCCAGAAATGAAAATTCCATCATCATTTACTCACACTCATGATGTTCCAAACCCATAAGAATTTTGTTCATCTTCGGAACACAAATGAAGATATTTTTAATGAAATCTGAGTGATTTCTGTCCCTCCATTGACAGCTACGCAACTGACACTTTGAAGCTTCAAAAAGTTAATTAAAAAAAAAAATCGCAAAACTAATCCCTATAAACTGAGCAGTTTAGTCCAAATTTTCTGGAGGCACAATCACTTTATATGATGGACAGATTGAATTAAGGCTTTTATTCACTTATAAACTTTGATCAGCGAACATAAACAGAAGCTTAACTGAACCTGCTTGAGAACAAACCTCTTGCGGAAGCTCAAATGAGCTGCGTAACACACGAGAATGAACCTCATTGGTTCTCACATGTCAAGCGAACATACTTGAGCTTCCATTTACCATAACTGATGTGATGGATTAGTTTTACAATCTCTTTATGAACTTTTTGAAGCGTCAAAGTGGTAGTTGTGTAGCTGTCAATGGAGGGACATTGATTAAAAAAATCTTCATTTTTGTTCCGAAGATGAAAGAAAGTCTTACGGGTTTGGAACGACATGAGAGTAAATGATGACAGAATTTTCATTTTTAGGTGAACTAACCCTTTAAGCTAGAAAATGGATTCATAGGCCCTGTTTACACCTAGTATTAAAGTCCCCCTGTAGTCAATTATTTTATCCCTTAAAAATCATCTTTGATCACCAAAATGACATATTTAAAAATAAAATCTTCATGCCTTAAAATAGCTTGAATGTAACTCTACAACCTTGCCTCATTTAATATACACGGATCAAGGAATATGTAAATTAGCCCCGCCTCCACTCACGCCAGCTCAGAAAGTCTACTGTTGCTGCAGTGACGATGTGTTGTTTGTGTTGTGGCTGCATGAAATAAATGCACATACTTGAATGAGCATGAATTTCCTGCGTATTTACTTGAACTTATCAGGTAGGCTAATATCTATGGTTTGATCCATTCCAGAGGCGGCCAAAATCAGAATTTATAATGGACTGAATAGCTCTCTCAGAACTTGACGTGCGAGGACACACTTACTGAATATGCACATGAATCACGGTCACACGCTCAGAGCAATATTGTTTTAGCTATGTTTTATAGTATTAAAGTATTTCGAAGGACAAAAACATGAACTTTATTGGCTTTACTTCAAGTCAGCTGTCACTTTACTTTGGCGCGAGCCCATATGCGCTCGCACACTTGGCACAGCCCTTGCGACGATTCTGTCATTAATTAATATGGATTAATATGATTAGCCTTTTGCTTGACTACGTTATCAAACAGCTAATAATGTGTTGCTAATGTTACACAAACCATGTTCCTGTTCTTCATCTCAGAGTCAGACAGCTGCCTTCTAACAATCAGTATCCTTACAAATGCTTTGAACAACTCAGAACGTCAGTGGAAAGGCTTATAGTTCATCATAACATCGTAATAGACTCGCTATATTGATAAATCTACACAATTTTTCATATCAACAGAAAATTTACCGGGATAACCTGGCTTCTCTCGAGACTTTCCTGCTTCAGAGCAGTCAAAGTTAATGATATGCTAAAGCCTGCTGGCACTTTGTTGTGATTGGTTACAAGGTAGTCTGTGACGTCACAAACACCATTGATTTCAAACCGCAGGTTTTTGGTTTCCTGCAGTTTCAAACATAAAATACTCAGCAATGGTGCTGACTTATGAATTTGCACATGGTTTGTCTTAAAGCATATTAAAAACACTATATAGGGATATAAACAACATTAAAAACTTGATTTTCACCACAGGGGGTCTTTAAGATACGTTTTGGTCAATTGTGGACAAGTGGACGGCGCTAAATACAGGTGTAAACTTGGTGTAAAACGTTTTGAGCTTGTTCACTTTCATTCACTTCCAGTGGCTGTCAAAAACTCAATCGACCAGATTGCTCTCGTGGTGTAGAATGTGGTCGAATGTGTTTGAAAAACCACAAAAGACCGCATTTTCTCTGCCTACTGACCTAACGCATAAATATTATGGGAAGTGTGCTGGCCAGACGGGATTTTAACTTTGTCAGCTGAAGACCCAAGTTTGATTTAAAGACAAAAAAAACGTATTTTCTCTCATCATTTCTTCACAGCGTTCGGACGATCTTGAGGCTGTCAGAGCAGAAACGAAAGCTGATGCTCTCTGTGTTTTTCCATTGTCTCTGGGAGCGTTCATATGTAAATTGTGCAAGCTTATTTTGTCCATTAGTTTAAAAGATCTGAAAAAACCCATACATTTATCCGCCCATAGACCCTCCCCTCGAAGAAATCAGGAGAGAAGTGGTTGAAACTGTACAAAAGAGGTGGATTAAAACACCAGGTGTAAACAGGAATGTGTCATCCTCTTCTACTTGTGATCCGATCGACAAAAACGCATCTTAATACCAGGTGTAAACAGAGCCAAATGGTATGCTTACTTATCCTTTGGCTTTGGCCAATAACTGTAAAATCTTTTCAACTGATATTGCCCATTTTTTGTTTTCTGAGACCATATGAACTGGCCCACGAGGCCAATTTTGAGTACAAAAAACAACCTTAAATCTGTTAAATCTGTCATTAATGGCTACTTCCAAGAAAAAAGGTGGATGTGAAACAGAGTTTTTAAAGAGAACATGGGCAAATAATGTTTTTAGGTGAAAGACAGGACAAGCAGTTTCAGCCATCGCATTAAATGTAAGTTATATGTTTTACTAATGCTCTGAATTGTTTGACCCACAGATAATTCTTTGAGTACCTGAATGGCCCTCGATTGAGAAAAGGTTATATAAAAATGATATGTGGCTGTGGGTTTTGTTCTAAGCAAACACGAGAATGTGAAAGAAATTGCTGATCTCCTGGGATTTTCACTTTCAACAGTCTCAACAGTTTACAGAAAATGGTGTGAAAGACAACATACATTCAGGGAGTGGCAGTTCTGTGGGTGAAAACACCTTGTTGGTGAGAAACGCCAGAGGAGGATGGCCAGACTGGTTTAAGCTGACAGGAAGAAAGTAACTGAAATAACTATGTGTTACAAAATGTCGGTTTCCCCTAAACTCAGAAGAGGAAACTAAACTGAGCACAAACTTGATAAAACCAGAGTAGAAGTTTGGAGAAAAACGTTAAGCAGGATCACAGCTTGGTGTAAACAACATGAATCTATGGATCCATCCTTCCTTGTGTCAATGGTTCAGGCTGATGGTAAAGGCGTAATGGTATTTGGAATATTTTCTTGATGCACATTATGCCCCTGAAACCAAATGAGCATCATTAAATAACCATGTGCATCTCTTTATGGTCACATAAGTTACTTGTAACAGCTACTTCCAGCAAGATAACACACCACGGCACACATCATCTCAGGCTGGTTTTATGAACATGACAACGAGTCCATTGTACTATAGTGGCCTCCGCGGTCAATCCATCTCAATCCAACATTTAATGGAAGAGTCGCAGCATGAATGCACAGCAAACAAATCTTCAGACACTGCATGATTCTTGTTGTATAAATAGTAGAAGTTGGAAAGAAAAATGATTCTTCGTAATTCTCTCTTCAATGGTTCTGAATCTGAAAACTTCAGAATTAATTCTGAGCATAGTTTTCATGATATGTGTGATGGCACTTAAATCGTGCGCTCGATTTGCTATTTCGTTCCCTCGATTTATAAATCATGCGCATGATTTATAAATCGAGGGAACAAAATAGTAAATCTTGCGCACATTTTAGTAAATCGAGGGAACGAATTAGTAAATTGTGCGCACGATTTAGCCTACTATTTTTTTCCTGCATGTCATTTCCGGGGCTCCGTACAATCTCAAGCTCCTCCGGCATTTCTCTTTAAAAATTCTCATTTTAGACTTCTAATTCGNTATAAGTCTCTGGTCTGGTCAAGTTTCAGCTTAAAATACCCCACAAATTTGCCCCTATTTGGGGGTGAGCAAAAACACGCCTTTTACTATATTACTATATTGCTGGCTAAAAAAATAAATCCAAAATTGGTTGAAAAAAATGGTTGGGTGAAAACAACCCAATCCCTGGTTTTGTCCATATTTAACCCAGCAGTTTTTAGAGTGTACTATTTTTTTCCTGCATGTCATTTCCGGGGCTCCGTACAATCTCAAGCTCCTCCGGCATTTCTCTTTAAAAATTCTCATTTTAGACTTCTAATTCGTGACGGGTGTTTTGTTTTACTCTTTCCTCTACGCTTGCGTCGGTTTAGAGGTCACTCTTTGACCGGAATAAGACATGTGTACAGCCATTACCAGAAGCCAGTTATTATAGTTTATAGTTTTAAATATGGACATTTTTTCACACAAAAACCCATAGTTTCACTTCAGAAGGCCTTTATTAACCCCCTGGAGCCATGTGGATTACTTTTATGATGTTTGGTTGCGCATTTTTGGGCTTCAAAAAAAAAAATGGTACCATTCACTCCCATTATAAAGCATGTAAGAGCCAGGATTGGCCCTCATTTATCAAACGATTGTAGGGCCTACGCCAGAAAACAGTGCGTACGCTCGTTTCCACGCAAAATTTGGCATTTATCAATATGAGTGTGAGCGGTGGCTACAATCAAATCTCACGACAGGTCTCAGCTCGTGTATGCACATTTTTAAGTCAGCGGGAACCATCTGTAGCAGTCGCCGCACGCAACGCCCAACCAAACACATTTTTGGCCATGCGAAGGATGAAGTTTTGCATGGATATTGAAACAAGACTGAAATAGAAAGCCTTGTTTACATATGGAACAGTAGTTCAGCAAGCAATAAATGTTGCATCGCGAATATGGAAACGTTTGGATTCTTCCCGAATGAGAGAGGTAGGCTAGGCTATGTGAGCCCAATTTAGTTTTGCTTTAAATAAATTCATTTCTGCTTTATAATGAATGCCACTACATCCTAATTTGTGTTTCAATTTATAATATCTAACTACTTATTTTTCGTTCTTGTTCTGAATAAAATTAATTTAAAAGGTAACTGACTTTAGCATTTACCTGTTTTAACTTGTGGCGCTTCAACAAAGATGTCAGATTTACCAGCTGACTGGGGGAAACATGTGCACATCAGGGAGATCCTGCGAGATGAGAAGGATCTCCACCACATCTACTACAGCTGTGAAGCTGCACACAATAAAGAAAAGTGCTTGCATGATCTCATATAAAAGTGGAGCAAGCAGAGTCCTTTGATGTTCTTCTTGTTGTGCTGCATGGGGCGCACATGGCCAGCTCATGAGCATGACTATTAAAGTTCTGTGAGAGCTGAGAGGCCCTGTTGGCTCAGGCTTCTTTGCTGTTATGTCTATCACTCAAGCACTTTCATGCGGGTTTCCCCATCCGTCAGCCTGCGTCTGGGGTCACTGCACTTTCCACAATGCCTCCTTCGACATCAAACCCCAACCAGCAGGATATATCTTCTCTCTTTCTCTCTCTCTCTCTCTAGTCTCTTCTCTGGCAAAGGAAAGAAGGTGGGGGACACCTTGCTTCTGAGGATAGTGAGGGGCTCCAGGTCTTTGAAGTGTGATTTGAGCCCTTGCAGACATGCCTCTGTGATTTACAGTCAATGAAGATCTTCTTTGGGTGGTGTACAATGCTGTGGATATTTCAGTTCGGCATTAAAAATTATGACCATGTAGATTTCCCTGCCAAACATGGTTTTAACCAACAGAGCCAACTTTACCTATTGAAAGCCGAATTACTTCTAGCCATGTTTTAGGGGGTTTTGTTTTTTAAAGCCACATCCAAGGAATGTTTCTGATTTCATTTTACAGGGATCTTATCACGTATCATGTTACACCAGACAACAGCTGTGCATCTGATGCTTGTAAAGCATCAAATGCTACAGAAAGTGATATCTGAATAACTAAGGGCAAAATATGTTGGGCATTCACTAACTACCATATAAAGTCACAGGATGTCACACTAATAACACATGCAGGAACCAGAGCTTCCAGGCAAAATCTGGAGCATATAACTTTGGTTCTTTTAGTTTGCAAGTTTGCATCTGTATGAAAATGACTAACAGAGATCTACAAAAAAAGTGCAAAAAGACAAGTCTGCATGCATCTTGAAGAAATTGTGACAGAAATATATTACTATTGTTCAGTAGAATGTACTTAAATAACCATAATACAATTATTAAAACTTTATTTAAGAAATATAACACAATTTTTCTTCCATGTTTTAATGTTAATGCTGTCTTATTAACAAAGTTCGGGAGGAGCTCGTTCAGATAATCTACCAAATCAGTGCAAGGAGGCCTATGTATATAGCCGACTTTCCTCCATCCCACAACAGTTTTCCAGCATCCCTCCACCACCCCAACTCTCACTCTCAATTGTTCCTATCTCATTCAAGGATATGGGGGGAGTACTCTGGGTTTGGGCCAAATTCAGAGCTCGGACCCCTCCTTCGGACAGCACACCAAATATGCATACTCTCTACTAACCTAACCCTAACCATCTGATTAATGTAAGTGTGAACTCATGAAACAGTAAACCTCAGTTGTGTAGCACTTTGTTTGAAAAAATTTTGTTTTTTTAAATCATTTGATTACATTTTGAATATTAAATTATGTTATATCCTTATTTGTGTCATGTTCAGGTCCTAAGAAGATAATAAAAGTATCCAGGAAGGTTCCAATAACAAAAAGTTTTAATCAAACAAAAACAACACAGGTTATTCCACTGACAATGAGCAAAGAAAACAGTGTTACACATTAACAATACCCGACAATGAACCGCTGGGGCCCGTTTCAGAAAGGAAGTGAAAACTCTGAGTATGTTAACTCTAAAATGAGGGAAACTCTGTGTTTTCCATTTCAGAATGGGAAGTATATCAAACCCGAGAAAGCAGGGTAAGCCAAATCTGTTTCTGAAAGGGAGGTAACTTATACTCAGAGTCAGCTACCATTGTCTTTGAACCTAACCTGGTCGGGAGCAGGTTTTCTTCGGTAAACCCTGAGTTTCTTTAGGCCTCCTCCCCCTTTTTAAAGCATATAAGCCAGGGGTGCCAGAGGTGAGATCTACCTTCCTGCAAAGTTCAGCTCCAACCCTGATCAAACACAACTCAACCAGGTAATCAAGATCTTTGGGAGCACTTGCAGGTAGGTAGATCTCTAGAAACAGGATTGGGCATCCTTGGTGTAAGCGATGTTTAAATACTTTATTCATTCATTCACGCCGCAAAAATGCTTTTCTTACTGAGTATTTTTGTCTTATTTCAAGTACAAATATCTAAAAATTCTCAAATTTAAGATGCATTTTCTATGTAAGAAAAATGATAATCTAAATTTAAGTGCATTTTACCTAAGTTAAATTATCTGCCAGTGGGGTAATAAAATGGAAAATAATAGTAGAGTGTCTAATTCACTGGCATCAGTGGTGTTAGGCAGTAGCGTGTACATAGAACTAGCAATTTCCCAAGCTTGCTCTTCTCCCTTTTCCCATCACATGTCACATCACATCAGAAAGGCATTTATTTTCAATAAAAATAAAAAAAAGTTCTAAATTATAATAAAAGTATTTATAATTTTAATAAATATAATCATCATTTACACTATGTTATTATTGCGTCCTGTTAATGTACAACAATACTGAGGTGCAAATAATATGTATCTGCCAATATAAAGTATAAATTATTGCAAAGAACTGCTACTTTTACAAAGTAAATAAATAGAATATATCGCTATTTGCACAGTGTAAAAACCATCAATGGCTAAGAAAATATGCTATTTCCACAGTGTTAATAGCCGCTGCCTTATTTTTCTTACCCCATTGGCAGATAATTTACAAAATGAGAAAAATGCACTTAAATTATTTATTTTTGACCATGGGATACAATGAAATTGAATATTAGTTCAATAACCTAACTGGCAGAACGGTTTCACCTCTCATATTGTAACAGTATATCAAAATCAACCGAAGGCGGCAGATCCTTTTCCTATTTAGCACCTAAACTCTGGAACAATCTTCCTAGCATTGTTCGGGAAGCAGACACACTCTGTCAGTTTAAATCTAGACTAAAAACACATCTCTTTGCTCTTGCATACACATAACACATTATCAATACATAAACATTTTTTCAAATCCGTTAAAGGATTGTTACGCTGCAATAATTAGGTCGGCCGGAACCGAGAACATTTCCTATAACACTAGATATACCTGTAGATCAGAATAAGAATGGCATCTACGCTAATATCAGTCTCTATGCTTATCCTGAGGTTTGCCGGGTGCTGGACCCAGGCCGTATCCAGATCAGATGGAGAACCTGTGCCTGGACCGGACTACAACGTGGCCCAGGAGACAATGGGCCTACAGATCCAGTTCTGGCTGCATCTATAATTCAGATTTTTAATCTCCGTATCCGCTTACATATATTTATATATAATCTATTTTTAATCCCTATAATAAAATTGTATAATTCAGATTTTGATCTTCATATCCATTTACATATATTATATATATCTTCCAAGGGGTTTTTTCCCTCCTAGGACTTTTTTCCCAGTGTTAGCACGCTGGATTTTTCTCCTAGGGGGTTTTTTCCACCCCTGGGAGTCAGCCGACATTGGCTTAATGTAGCACCATCTTGTATATGTTACATATTACCACGCTTGCTTGTACAGCTTATTTTTAACCACTTATCTTTTTTCTGTGCTTCTAATATGTAAAGCTGCTTTGAAACAATTACCAATTGTAAAAAGCGCTATATAAATAAATTTGACTTGACTTGACTTGACAGTGATAAGAATTTAACTTATATTGATGTCTTTTTGTTCAGTGCGGTTGCCATGGTGAATGATAATATCGGAGCTTCATTGATAATGGCTTTTCATAGTTGTGGTGCACGCGTTTAACTCAGAGTCAGTCTACCCGGGGTTGACTGAACTAACTCAATTCAGCTGTTCTGAAACCGAACTCAGTGTTTCCCATATCAGGGTAAGTTAACTCAGAGTTCAAGTTTTAACTCAGTGTTGGTTGAAACTCCTTATTAAAACAGGCCCCTGAACATGAGGAGGAACTTAAATACACAGTGATGATAAACTAAATAATAAACAGGTGATGACTGAATGAGTGTCCATGGTAACTAAAGACTGGCGGGAAACTAGGAACAAAGGAAACAGGAAACAAAGATGAAAAAGTCCAACAACAACAGAATGTGACAATTTGATTACCACCTTTGTAAAGCATTTGTATTAAATCATAAATCTAGAAAAATTTATTAATAACAGAAAACAGAATTTGCGAAAAAAGTACATTTTCATATAGCCCTAAAAATGCAACTTTTGTGAAAATAATAATAGTAATAATAATACATTATTATTAAATTCTGCTAAATAGGTTGATAAGTTATGATTTAAATTAACTAGACATGCTTAATGATTATTAAAATTTAACCCTTAAAAAAAGAATACAGAAAATTAAAAACAGAAAGAAATGATTTTTGAGGAAGGGGTAGAATCAGAATTGTATTCTGATATTAGAATACAAACTATATATATATATATATAGTTTGTATTCTAATATCAGGAGAGGTTCACCCAGTGGAGAGAGCAATCACCTTCCATCCCTCCTCAAACCTCCCCAGGGTTCTCTAGAAGAGCAGCTGCTTCCTGTCTGAGAGAAAGGCATCCAGCCACGCTGAGTTAGTCATCTCACCGACAGTAAATCACCATCCCTTTAGCAAAGCTGCAAAGCTTCTCCCATACACTCATTCTCCTCTCACAACTTGTAAAATCACTGCCCTACAAAACTGATGTCATGTGTCCAATATGTTTTCTATTATGATGCAAATAATTGTGTCAACCACTGTAAACATTACAGTGTTGAGTCAGGTTTGGGAGGAAGCAACGAGCACAACTATCTGAATACAATGGCGGGGTCATGGCATGTTCCCCAGACAGAGATCATAAGTTCCTCGAATAGGGTCTAGCAACCCTTCAATGAAAAAGATTATGGTTGCCAATGACCTCATTGCACTGTCTTCTGCAGAGTCATTGTGTCTGAGATGAGACTGCCCCCTACTGCTTCACTGCTCAACTGCATCTAAGGGTCTCGCAATTATATAGCCATTGCTCAATCTCTGAATTGTCTCTCAATCACCCGCTAACTCGTAGACATTGTTTCCTTTCCACTGGTCTCTTTATGCAATCATAATATGTCTATAGGTCTCCTCTTGAGGCTACAAGGTGTTTGTTCCTCCTGGTCTGTAAAAACAGAGACCCACTACTCCATTCACAGCATCTAGGTGAGAAAGAGGGAAAAATATTTATATATTTATTCACAATCCTGCCACAAAAACCACATCCACAACGAGACAGCACACTGCCTTTATCAGCAGATTTGGACCAGCACTAGCATCATGTGTGGTTTAACACTATAGGATCAGCTATGGGTTAGGTATTTAGGGCTACAAAGGGATAGGGGTTAGGATTTAGGTTTGGATATTAGGGCTTGAAATTAGGCGTAGAGATGAGGATTAGAATTTAAAGGCTGAGATTAGGGGTTGGGGTAAAAACACAATGTACGGAAGTAGCAACCAACATTTTCCTCCCCATTGTGATGAATCCGAGTGAAACGAATTTTCGAAAAAGAGAAAAATGTAGGACAGGGGCTTAGTTCTATCCGTCATTGTTGAGTGGATCGAGGAAGATATAAATGCAAGCTTTGGTGTTGATTGTAAGAAAGAAATTTCCATTTCATGGCAACTTTAAGAGTAAAGGTTAGGAATCTGGTTGAAGGTTAGAGACTTAAGTTAAAGGTTGGAAGCATGGATGGCGATTAGGACAGGAATAATTGGAATAGGAATCAGGAAACTTCCAGGCATCAAACTGCTGGTATAGCTGGAATGGAATAGTAATTCTACCAGAAAGACTCGGGAGGCAAGATAACGAAACAATGATATTTATTACCAATCAGCAAGCAAAATATCATAAGATAAAGTTCTTTGGCGTAGGCCCCGTCCGTAGCTCACATCCTGAGGCTTGCGGACTTTGCGTTTCCTGCCTTAAGAGATAGGCAGGGGCGTAGCCGACCCCTGGGAAGTATGGACAGGGAGCATCCTGGTGCTGGTGGAGAGGGTGGAGGTGAAGGTTGGCGTCAGCATCTGCGAACTCAGACATGTTTAAGTACCGATCTTTTATACTCCAAGTGTTAGACAATGATTGGTTAGATCTGAACTAATAAGTGACGTAACATTTGAGTATTCCCGGCAGAACTTGCGCGAGAGCTTCATTTATAGTATTTTTATAGTAACTACATAATTTTATTCTATTTCAAGAACTGAGAAACTTCTTTTCTCTAAATCCTTGAGTGTGACTAAATGTTCCAGAAATCGGGCAATTCATCTAATTACACAATTCATTCGATTCCCATCAAATTTAAGAAAAATCTAAAGACAAATCTTACGAGTTATGAAAAAAAATTGGATTTGCCAAATCATTTGGCAGATATGAGTCATGACTGTAGCCCATCATCTCTAAATGACCTGTATATTGTTAAAATAATGTCCAAACTTCACAACTTTGTATTCATGACATGGACACAAAGACAATCTAAGGACACAGCATTAGCTGGAGGATCTAGTCTTTCTTTCTGTTGTGGTCATTTTGTCTACTTTTCCAATCTGCTTAGATTCATTGCTTACAGCTATATTTACATTTTTGTTAGGGTTAGTTAGGGTTAGGGTCAGAGTTTAGTCGGTCATTTATGACTACTTCTCAACCGAAGGCATTGAAGAGGACAGACTGCCACTCTGGGATGTGCTGAAGATAATGAGAGTCAATTGAAATACAGTGGACATGAAGCAGCTGTTTGCATTCATTTTCATTTCCTCATAGGAGGAACGCAGCAGCCATAAAAGCACTGAAGAATGTCCATCAGCTCCACCCTGCCTATTCCTGCACACTTACTCCCTTAGCCACAGCATGCGAGGATGCTTAACTTGCTCTGTGTGTGCACGTGCAAGTCACACATCTGGTGTCCATTTGAGGCCTTATTCGTGTTGAAAAATTATATGGTTTATCATTAAGATGGATGTGAAGTCAACAGTCCACTTTATCTGGCAAACATCACATTTCCGCTTAGCACTTGGTCTTCAATAAATCCACATCGTGTGATGGGGATTAGTGAGATGATGTCTCTTCAGTGATGAAAGCGTCTTCATTTGTTTCAATTATTCCATCCATCATGTAATACTTAAGTTACATAATATATCTCCTCCTTCCTCCAAAGTAGAGAAAAGGAAGCCTGAGGACCAAAACCAACATTTTTACATTGACAGAACACAGAGTATTTATTAGCAGAGCATATAAAAACAGATACAATTTCAAAGGGTTCTGCACGCCTCATTTAAAGCCTGAAATATTAGCCTAATAGCTTGTATATGTGTTCTGCTGAGTGAAAGCAGTACTGCAAGGTCAATACTCACACTTTGTCATGCTTTTTGCATTACTTTTTGCACACTTTGTCATGTGCTTTTTGCAATGATTCTTTGATCCACCGTATTGCTGATAGTAAACATGAATGTGCAACTAACAGCTCGCTGACTCTTAAAGGGTTAGTTCACCCAAAAATGAAATTTCTGTCATTAAAGGATTAGTCCACTTTTAAATAAACTTTTCCTGATAATTTACTCACCCCCATGTCATCCAAGATGTCCATGTCTTTCTTTCTTCAGTCGAAAAGAAATTAAAATTTTTGATGAAAACATTCCAGGATTTTTTTCCATATAGTCTACTTGAATGGGCACCAAACAGTTGAAGGTCAAAATTAGTTTCACTGCAGCTTCAAATTGTTCTACTGATCCCAGATGAGAAATAAGGGTCTTATCTAGTGAATCCATCGCTCATTTTCTGAAAAAAATTGAAAATTATATAAGTTTTAACCTTAAATGCTCATCTTGAACTAGCTCTCTTCTTCTTCTCCTCTATTTAGAATTCTAGCAGTGTAGACGCTGCTAAGCGTATTTCTGTCAGGACCACTATCGTCAAATATAATAGATAATGCATAGAGTTTGTATTGGCGGTATGGTTCTGTTCTGGGCAAGAACTCCCTGCGCATCCATGCAGCCTAGCATGGATAAGAGCAAGGAGAGCAGCAATAAACCCCCTAGGGTAAACAGAACAGGACCAACATATGCAGATATCATTAAATGTCATAATTTAACGTACACATATTCGAGAATTAGTCTGATTCAGGGGAATAATAAGGCCAATCCTGACTGAAGAGAGGAGGAGCTGGGGATGGAGGTGGGTAATTTGCTCCTGAGAAATGCAATAGCTGCTGATAATACTGAGGAGCTTATATATAGATGCCATGATAGGCGTCATATTCCTATAGGTAGACGCAAGTCACCTGGGAGTCAGCTGATGCAAGCTTGACTGACGTGACCTGCCAGAACTGACGGTAACGCTAGATTACTGCCCTCCACAGGTCAAAGTTTTGAACTAATTGTTATATACTAGCATATTGCATAGAAAAGTTAGTTCAAAACTTTGACCTGTGGAGGGCAGTAATACACTTAGCAGTGTCTACACTGCTGGAACTCTAATAGAGGAGAAGAAGAAGAGAGCTAGTTCAAGATGAGCATTTAAGGTTAAAACTTATATAATTTTCAATTTTTTTCAGAAAATGAGCGATGGTTTCACTAGATAAGACCCTTATTTCTCATCTGGGATCGTGTAGAACAATTTGAAGCTGCAGTGAAACTAATTTTGACCTTCAACTGTTTGGTGCCCATTCAAGTCTACTATATGGAAAAAAATCCTGGAATGTTTTCATCAAAAACTTTAATTTCTTTTCGACTGAAGAAAGAAAGACATGGACATCTTGGATGACATGGGGGTGAGTAAATTATCAGGAAAAGTTTATTTAAAAGTCGACTAATCCTTTAATTACTAACCCTCATGTCGTTCTACACCCGTAAGACCTTTGTTCATCTTCGGAACACAAATTAAGATATTTTTGATGAAATCCGAGAGGTTTCGGCTATCTCCCATAGAAAGAAACAAAATTACCACATTCAAGGTTCAGAAAAGTAGTAAAGACATGGTTAAAATAGTCAATCTGACTGCAGTGGAAACAATAGATCTCCTGAGATATGAAAGAGCAATCACTGAACAATAAAACTATGAGCCTCTTTGTTTGTTATGCTTTTAAGTATGTGTGAGAGCACATGTATATTGACTGAGTTGTGACGTACAAATACCACACAAATGCCTGCGACCGTTGATGGCTATATTGCGTGAGAGTGTTCCTGTACTGTAGCAGAAAGTATTGGCCATGCAGAAGAGAGTCAGCCTAACCTCCAAAGCCACTCAGCATGATAATTCTGACGTGGTTTCCAGAATGTTCCCATTTCATTCATTCTGCTGGTAATTATTCATTTCAACAGAGCTGCTGGCCTGAAAAGAGGAACACAAGCTGCTGCCAGAGTCGGGGATGGCAAACACCTAAGCTTGTGTGCTAATTTGTCCTTTTAAAATGCTGACAGTGGTCAGCAGGAATATAGCCGGCTGCAAATATGCCGAGTTTGAGTGGAACTCAGGTATGCCATATCATCATGTGACCAATAAAGTGGGAATGCTGACAAACACTGCTGAATGGGTGGCCGCAGCTTCATTATGCGACTAGTGATGCACAATGCATGTAATTAACACAAACCTCTCCCTCCCCCTCACTGGTTTTCTGTCCCCTTCTTGGGCAAAGATAAAGAGAGCTATGTGTGCATCTGCGCGGTTGTACGTTTGTATTTGTGAACAAGAGGCAACAAACAAAGGCATCAGGCAGTTACTATGGGGTGATGCTGGCACACAGGGTGACAGGGAGAGGCATAGTGTGGGATACAAACACTTGTTCAGAAAGGATCGAGAGAGAGTTAGAGAGGGAAGAATGAGAGACGGAGGAAAGAGGAGGGGGGCTCCAGAGGAGATGCTGCCAGTCGGCACGTACACCCCAGTCTCAGGGAGCCAGTGGATGGGAGTGAGCGAGTGGTCCTGGCAAAGTCTCACGGCACTCGCGTACAGCGGCCACCCCACACCGTGTCATAGAAGGGCAAGAATGTTCATTGTGCCCAATATGAATGTAATCATTCAGTCTTACCCTGGTTGGGAACTTCAAGTTGATTAAGAAAGTCCATTTCAATGGGCTTTTCTGGTTTATGAATTCTTGTTCTTGGCTTTAATGTATTCCCCACTTCATTGCACATGAGTGGAGTGTCCCTCAGTGTAGCTATTTTGTCTCCTCAATGGTGACAGCGCCTTTTAATGCATCTCTAGATGAGAAAGAGAATGGGACCACTGTGTCATTAAAGGGATTAACTAAAAATGGACATCGCCAGCATGACACCTTTACAAAGTCAGCATCAGAAGGAAACTAAACAGTCCTGGCAGTATCACAAGTGATGTCACTCTCTGGAACTAACAACAGAAACACTTCCCATCAAATCCAATCACAAGATTTCACAGAAGA
>RJVU01053528.1:1066121-1181513 GCA_003731715.1 Anabarilius grahami | reverse complement strand
GTGAAACTGTATAAAAATCAAACTTTACTTTAGCTTTCACTGTAATAATTACTGCAATGTCATCATATCCGATTATACTTTTGAATTTTCTTATATTACCTTATCTTGGCATTGTATACAGTACATATTGTAAATCAGAGGCTGTGCTTTGAAGCCCTGAAAACCAAACGTCCTCCATTACCTAGCATACGCTGAGTTCGGTCAATCAATAAAAGTCATTTTAACAGAAGGCTAAAAAATTATATATATTTTTTACATTTTGGACGGATTCCTCCACCCACCCACATGCGAAAACTCGATGGTTATGCATGAATCGCCTGGGCTGTGTGACATATTTTAGCTTCAGAAGAAATTCACCAAAAGATGACAACTTTGGGGGCACTATTCATTTTACACCTACAATATTCTAAGATAGAACAATATTACAATATTCGCGGCAGTATAAATAAATAAACAAATTTCATTTTTGGGTGAACTAACCCTTTAATAGTCTATCACATTTGAAAGTAACAAACCACCTACACTAAACCGATAGTGTTATCAAAAGCAAACTTGAAACAACCATGTTGTTTTAGCTTCCTTCTTTTAGCTCTTTTGTGGAGTGTCATGACTCCCGTTTTACCGGACTCATACCCGAGCGCTCAGCACCACAAGTGCAACACTGTACCAGGTGAGATACAGAGGAAGTTTACTGCATCAGAAAAGCCATACATATGGAGCTGGTTATGTGATGTGTCAAATGTCAAAATTTATTAGTTTTCAAATCATGCACTACAGTAAGTGTTTTGAGGTCATAACATAAAGAGTTCCTTGCACCGTACTATTAATCAAAAATCTGCCCCTGTAACCATAATTTGTGTGAAAAGGATCAAAAATTGTTAATGTTTTACTGCCTATAGTTTTCATTTGACAAATTTCATGTATTTCCAATGCTTTGTCTTTCCAGTTGCTTCGTCTTTGCTCTAAGCTGAGGGTCTCTCATTTACCAGCATCTATGGTGAGTTTCGGTTTCAGGATCGAAGTGCTTGTTGCCAGTTATGTTGAATCAGCCCTGGTGGGACAAGCCTTGTCATCCTTTTTTAGGATCATGTAACAGAGGCCTCAGAGGACTCATTAGGTCTCTTGACTGCTGGCCCTCTTGTTGTGTAAACCTCTTACTGGAGTTTCTTTTGGAAAAGGAGTGTGTATTTCCTATATTTAAGCACATGAATCTAATACCACCTAACTCACTATTTGTTTTTCCTGATGTCGTGATACTATAAAGACTGGGGTGAAAGGGTCTCCTCCATTTCTTTCTTACCCTGACATTAAAACATTGTCCCATTGTTCTGCATGGCTTGCTGTGAAATGCCAAGGAATCTCTTTTCAGCCAACCCAAAATCCATTTAATTCTGCTAATGCCCATAACATTGGACTTTTGGGAGCATAGTGCCATTTAAATATCAAAGACCATGAGAAGACGACCAGACACTATAGCTCTGTTCCAAAACCTAGTGAGCTCCCTCACCGTCTACTGAAAACATAGGCAGCTGCCTTCTCTGGCAGCATCTTAATAGAAAAAGGAACCTCATAAGCGGTGCTTGAAGTGGAAAAAAAGTACCGGTAGCCTACTCCTGAGGGTTGAAATCACTTTCCGGGGAGTGGGGTGGGGGACGATGTGTTTGGAGGGCCCCCCTCGATTGAAATCGTGTTCTGGTGGCGGGGCGGTCAGAGTACCGGCAACATATGAGAAGTGCCGATTCGCAAGTAAAAGTGAGGATATACTACAGATTAAAATATAGAAGTGCGTACCGGACCACTTCGAGCACTGCTCATTAGAGATTGATTTAAAACAGACAGGAATTCCGGCCCCAATATACTCATAGTGAAGTTTTTTGTTTTTTTTTGTTCTTTGCTTAGGGGTAAAAAGAAGTTTGAAATAACTTTTTGATGTTACTGCTGAGAGCAACGTTTACACTGCGTTCCAAATTATTATGCAAGTGACATATCAGTAAGATTTCAGTACAATAAACATTCAGATTTTAGTTTTTCTAAGAAAATGTTTGTTTGTTTATTTATCCATGTCTTTTTACATAACTGGTATCAATCTCAGACAAAATAATTTGCCAGATCTATGGAAACCCTACTTAGAGGTTGTTCCACATTATTAAGCAAGTCACAGTTCTCATGCAATATGGGGAGGAAAAAAGATCTTTTTGAAGATGAAAAGCATGAAACGGTGCAATGTTGTGCAAAAGGCATGAAAACAACTAATATTGTGTGAAACTGAATGGAGATTATTGAATTGTCATAAGATTTGTGAGTGATTTAGAACACAGCACAACTCGGTCTGAGAAAGGCTTCTTAATGAAAGTTCCTGTCAAAAAAATGAATTGTTTTAAAAGGGCAGCTATAAAAAAGCCAGTGTTGAGCAGCAAACAGGTATTTGAAGCTGCTGGTGTCTCTGGAGTCTCAAGAAGCTCTCCATGCAGGCTGGCAGTTGTGCGTAAAGATGCATTTTAGCCACTCCAAACCAAACCTCACAAAGAGAAACATCTACAGTGGGTGTAGAAATACAAGAAGACTCATTTTTAAATAATTGTATTCACTGACGAATGCCGCACTACAATGGATGGTCTAAATGGATGGATTTCTGGATGGTTGGTGAATGGCCACCACGTTCCAACAAGACTGCAACGTCAGCAAGGAGCTGGCGGGTGATGCTTTGGGCTGGAATATTGGGAAGTGAGATGGAGGGTATTTAAATGACTTTTGCAAGATATGTGGAGTTCATAACTGGCCATTTTCAGCTATGGTATAAAAAGGAGGATAGTGCATAGTACAATGCACTATTGTACAATGCACTATGCACTATCCCATGCTGCAAAAAAAACATCACAGCAATAAAACTGTTTGAAAATGTATTTCTAAACCCATTGTAAAAGTTTCTCTTTGTGAGGTTTGGTTTGCAGTGGCTAAAATGCATCTTTACGCACAACTGCCAGCCTGCATGGAGAGCTTCTTGAGACTCCAGAGACACCAGCAGCTTCAAATAACTGTTTGCTGCTCAACACTGGCTTTTTTTTATAGCTGCCCTTTTAATACAATTAATTTTTTTGACAGGAACTTTCATTAATAAGCCTTTATCTGACCGAGTTCTGCTGTGCTCTAAATCACTCACAAATCTTATGATAATTCGATAATCTCCATTCAGTTTCACACAATATTAGTTGTTTTCATGCCTTTTGCACAACATTGGACCATTTCATGCTTTTCATCTTCAGAAAGATCTTTCTTCCTCCCCATATTGCATGAGAACTGTGACTTGCTTAATAATGTGGAACAACCTCTAAGTAGGGTTTCCATAGATCTGGCAAATTATTTTGTCTGAGATTGATACCAGTTATCTAAAAAGACATGGATGGATAAATAAACATTTTCTTAGAAAAACTGAAATCTGAATGTTTATTGTACTGAAATCTTACTGATATGTCACTTGCATAATAATTTGGAACGCAGTGTAGATGAATATGTGAATATATGTTGCGTGCTTTCCTCTCAATAACAAAATGAACAACAAAAATGACAGTGGTAAGAAAACAGCAGTTAAGAAAGCATCTGATCATAGCGATGTGGATATGTTTGCACCAGCTCTGCAATTCGGTACTCCAAGTCACGTCACATGTATTTATATAGCATTTATACAATAGATTGATTAAACCAAGCTGCTTTACATGAAAAGCAATGACAGTACTGCTTTTAATTACAATTACAACTTTGCTTTCAACTATAAAGCAGCACCCCAGTGTGTTCATGTTTTTACTTGTGGACATCTGACCTTGGTGGACTGAACGGAAGAAATGAACTAGAGAAGATTTCCACATCGAAGAAGGCAGAGCCCCAGAGCCACACCTACCTATTACGTAATTGCCACGGACCAATGGTAGTTCAAAGGTGTTAACGAGCCAGAGCTTTAGCAAGCTGTTTAGAACTTCAAACTCCAAACGAACTTCATTTTGGCCTGATTTTGTTCGAAATGACCACATCAGTTCGTTCTTTGATTTAGCTTGAAGTATATTGTGGCCTTTACAACTGATTTCAATGTGAGAGGAACATTATGATACATAATGAAATGCATAAATATACATAACACAGCACACACAAAATAGTTTATTATTTAATTATTCTTATAAATATTTTTCAGTATTAAATTAATTATGGCTAGGCACAAGAAAACACTCAGAAAAGACTTTAAAAAGAAAAGACTTATTAAGTTTCCCACCTTTCAAAACAGCTGTCATGTCAGGAGCATACCTTTGATGATTTAAAATGCTGCCTATGGTGGTAGGTCACTAGGTTTTGGAAGTCTTTTTGGAAGGGTTTCTGTCAAGTATAGTGACTGCTAATGGAACATAAGAACAATGTGTGCCTTGTCTTTGTGGCAATGCTATTTTGTGCATTTCGATGTTTATGCTCATGGAGTTTGTTAATTAAAAAAGGCTTTGCCACCCCAATTATGGTTGAACAGCCTGGCCTACTTGGCTCAGCTTTCAGTGCCCACTCAAGGTTGATACATTTTTATCTCCTTAACACACAAAAAGAGGCCCTATCTGTTTGGGGATCAATGAATCAGACACAATTTCTCCAAAGAGAGCAAACATTTTGTATGAACATATGGTATGGAAAAAGAAACTCAAAGCTATCTGCATTTCAGATAAAACAATTACGTTTTAAAGTAAACCATAAAATCAGGCATCAAGTTTGAGGGTCTTTGGGGGAAATATGTGCCTTGATATTTGATGCACATAAATGACTTTGTTGGCTGTGTCCTATGTCAAATGTCCAGTGGCCCAATAGTGCACAACACAACAAAATTTAAAAAGCAAACATAAGTTCACAACACAACGGAATAAAGCCACAACGCAACAGAAATGCTCCCGACCACTAGGGGACTCTCAGAGCTCGGAAAGGTTAGTTTTCCTTGCCAATGTTCTATAGAGTCGGCAGTGATATCAATACCACGATTAGATTTAACAGTATGTAACCACCGTATATCGACATGAAATATTAATTCAAAATCATCTAAGTGCAAAATAGCTTCATATTTATACCTGTGAATGATTTGACGCGCTACCACAGCGCACGATGAAGGGAACGTCTGCCAATTCCACCAAGTGGATAAAATGTATAATTTGTATTCATTAAAATTACTTTTAACATTTAAAAAGTTCAAATTCCAAAGCTTGTAGGTTTCTATTAGTAAGACTGACTTACAACAGGTGACATTTTGACAATACATACAGGGAGGTATAATTTCACCTGTAGTAAGTCAGTCTTACCAATAGGAAACTACTACAAGCTTTGGAACATGAAAAAACCCTTTAAGTGAATTACAGTAAAATATATATATATATATATAAACAAATTGTGTAGTGTACATAAAAGGAAGTATTGGCACAATTTCACCTGTAGTAAGTCAGTCTGGTCACTACTACAACCTTTGGAACAAAAAAACCAACAACAACAATAAAAAAAACTTTTGGTGAATTACAGTGATTTTTTTTCCTGAAAATAATTGTTTATTTTAAGTACATAAACGGAGGTACTGACAAAATGTCACCTGTAGTAAGTCAGTCTTACCAACAAGAACTAACAAGCTTTGGAATTTGAACATTTCTGTTTTTAAATGTTAAAACAAAGTCATTGTAATGAATACAAATTATTAATTTTAACCACTTGGTGGAATTGGCAGACATTCCCTTCATCATGCGCTGCGGTATCGCGTCAAATCATTCACAATATATGAAGCTATTGTGCACATAGTTGATTTTGAATTAATATTTAATGTCGATATACAATGTTTACATACTCAAAACTAATAATGGTATTGATATTGTACTGTCGACTTTATAGAACATTGGCAAGGAAAACTAACCTTTCTGAGCTCAGAGCCCCCTAGTGGTCGGGAGCATTTCCGTTGTGTTGTGGCTCGATTTCATTGTGTTGTGAACTTATGTTTGTTTTTTTAATTTCGTTGTGTTGTGCACTACTGGGCCACCGTACAAATGTGTGTCGAGAGATGAAACTCAAAGATGTTTTATTATAAAGTGAACAGCATAATGTCACAAATTTCCCTTTTGAATATCCCTTGTTTCTCAGGAGTGTCAATGGACCACTAGTAGCTGTTCAATAAACTTTTTACTCCATGGGTTATGCTAAACTATACCCCATCCTGACAGGACCATAAGAAATAGGACAAGTAAGTTAAATGAAAGACTATATAACAGAAACAAAAAAGTACAAGTCAGGGGCCAGATTCCCAAAAATCTTCTTAAGAAAGAAGACTTTTCTCAAGATAAATTCGTAAGAACGTTGCTAAGTATAATTCTTACAATTAATTAACATTTCAAATTAATTAAGAAGTTCTGAAATATTTTCTTAAGAGCATATTTTTTTTCTTAAGAACACCAAAACATGCCATTTTATGAAATTATACTGTCCGTTTTTGTTTCAGACTCAAATGTCATCTTTTTGCGTCGCCTGTGGTTTTAATGCTTAATATTTGAAAAAGTAGTAAATTCCATTGAATTCATTAAACATCTTACCTTTACAGGAATTTAATTAAATTTATGTTTTGTCTTTTACGGAGCCCCGCACATGACATGCATGATTTCGCCTACTATTTTTTTTTCCTGATTAGTAAATCGAGGGAAACAACTTAGTAAAGCGCGCACAATTTACTTTTTTTTCTCCTGCATGTCATGTGCCGGGCTCCGTAGTCTTTAGAAAAAAGATAAGAACATTCTTAATTCTACACAAAATAATCTTAACTTTATGATTAAGTTTAAAAATAAAACAGAAGTTTAGAAGAGATTTATTCTTAAGAGTGATTATATCTGCTTCATGAATAACAATCAAACTGTTAGCTAAACATATTACAGAAATCTGTTGCCTTCTAGTACATATCTGTAACTTTCATTCTGAAACATCTGGGCCTGTGCATATCAAAGCAACCTTACTTGTTTCCATGCTCTCCAAAAATGTTTTGTCAGTCACTTCATTTCAATATCAGGACAAAACTGCTTCAGAGACAAATTCTCTTTCAAATATGCTCATTTATTTTTTAATTTAAACAAAATGTCTTTTTATTGATTTGACAGTCTGATTTGTTGTGCTATTTGGGAAAGTACTTTATACAAGCCCTTCTGTTTTATTTACTTTCCCATGTTCAGGGCCAGTCCGTGGGTTTGCGGGGCCCTGGGCGAATTCATGAAAATGAGTCCCCACTGGTGTCATAACATAAAAACATCTATAGAACCACTGCAAACATGACAAGTTGTTTCTTTCTTTTTAAGCAAAAGCACACTGTAACTGTGTGATTCATAAATAACATGTACATGAACTTTTTCTTTCCTTTTTTCCAAAAATCAATATTTTAGGTTGAAATTTAGATTCATGTAAAGTATGATGTAAAATGTACTGGTACTGTCACTGATCGCCATTCTTAGATGTTTTTCACAATTCCTAGCCACATAACTATAGGTTTATATGTTTATTTTGTGCATCAATGTGCAAAAGTCAATACAAGATTAAACATCACTAAAAAGTTCAAATAAATATTAAATACAGGCTATAACACACTTCCTCAAAAATATATTTAAAATAAATATGAAAGTTGATTGAGTGTCCTTATCCATTTCTGGGTTTTATGTTTCACGAGATGGAAAACGATTCTTAAACTGGTTCATTGTGTCAATCTTAAGACACTGCAAGTCATAATACAGTGCTTACAATATCTAATCCTCATGGTCTCAAGGCATATAACATCAGTTAACACTACCCAGTACTAGAGGTCTACAAAGAGGACCCGAGACCCGAGGACCCGGGACCCGTACGGGTTCAGGTCTATATTTTAAATGGTCAGACGGGTCCGGGTCGGGTCCCAATCTATTACTTCGGTTCCCGGGTCTGTTTAACATTGTGTGTATACCCGAGCCGATCTGATTCGGAGATCACCCGGCTGTGTTGAAAGTCAGTCAGCGCTGTGCGTGTGTTTTGAAACTTGCAAAGTATGAGTTGGGAAATAAGGTGAAAAAACACGAGCGACCCCAGCCATCAGGAGCAGAGCAGGCGGAGTTAATGCAAGCGAACGGTGATCATCGAGTTTTCCTATTCCTATTGTGTGCAACAGTAATGCAAACAAACTTTAAATCTCAGAAACTGCTAGCAGCCTTGCACACTCACATTTATATAACATATTTCATCAACAAAATCTGAGATAAACTATCACACGAATGTTTTCTATGACGCTTAAAAGCTTATGTTTCAGGTTGCTCCAGCTAACGCGCATGTGCAGTCTCATGCGAGCGCACTTTATTTCTCCTATTTTTATAATAATATTATGAATGAACCGTCTTAAAGTTTTGGTCAGACTCGGCTCAGAAAGCACAGAAATGATCGCAAAAAAGTAATGCTAACGTCAGCGGCCATGTCACTGAACAAGCAATCGTTATTATAGTTCAAAAGGGCAAACAGTCAAAGTTATTTTATTATATGAGTTGACTCGAGATACAACAAAATGCAAAACTTCAAAGTCGCATTTTGTCATCGTGACAGCAGACTTTTAAAGCTGGAATAGTGAGTGGATTAAGCATTTCAATCGGCAAGAGAGGAATAACGGATGGAGTTGCATCACAGTCAGGTACAATGGAGAAAGCTAACTTAGCCTACTAACATTAGACAAAACGTTTTATTTTTGCAACTTGTTTATTAATAGCAATTTGCTGTGGAATAGACCTATGTGCCGATCGGGTCCAGTCGGGTCTCGGTCGGGTTCGGTGCAGCTTTCAAATAATNATGTTTCACGAGATGGAAAACGATTCTTAAACTGGTTCATTGTGTCAATCTTAAGACACTGCAAGTCATAATACAGTGCTTACAATATCTAATCCTCATGGACTCAAGGCATATAACATCAGTTAACACTACCCAGGCCAGTACGTTATTACGCCACAAAAGAGACACTGTTCCCCAGGCCGCTTTCTGTGTGTGCTCTCCGAGATTGAGCCGAATGTGGATAAGCAAATGGATACGCACCTAAACGCGTACACACAAAAATGTCAAAATGCCTTTTTTCGAGAGTATTTACATAAACACAGTGGGTTATGTCTTAAAGGTGCTACAGAGGATCTTTTCTTCAACTGAGAAACCAAAGACTGTAACTGAGTTTTTGAAATGAGCGCATGCGTAAGAACAACCCCCCTCCTTCACAGCTCATTTAGAGGGAACGCCTCCCAAAACTCGTGCACGAGTATTGGAACACGAGTGTTTACCACCGGCATTCGCTGTGTCGTGCTAGTGGATTCATTATGTCGGACTCACCGCAGGTAACTCCTAATCTTCAGTTGTTACTCCTGTCTCCTGACAAAAACATTGCATGCGGCGCCTGTGGAGTGTGGAAAGTTACTGGAGCGCGCAGCCGCGCACGTCTCTCACAAGGAACGTCATGGCAGTGATTGACAAGCCAGAGGGCCAATCCGCGCGTCTCTCACAAGGAACGTAATGGCAGTGATCGACAAGCCAGAGGGCCAATCGTTGATTGGCTGATGTTTTTAAGGCCCTACCTCGTGCACAGATGATGTATATTAATATTATTCCTTTCAGTGCACCTAATAAATAGTCTTTTATCAGTTAGTAAAGACAGTTTCAAGTAATATTGCAAAAATGTATAAAACAAAACATCCTCTGTAGCACCTTTAAGTAAATGTACACAGTTGAGAAAGAAAACATAAAAAGTATATTGGATCCGTACATTAGCTCTTAAAGTGACAGCAAACTAATATTCTTGCTGCTTTATGTCATTAATGATAATCAAACAACAAATGACAAAGGAAAAACACTCACTGATCTTGACTGAATAACTTAAGTAGCTTCAATAAGTGTTCGGCTGAAAGAAGAAAGTCATATACACCTAGGATGGCTTGAGGGTGAGTAAATTATGGGATCATTTTTATTTTTGGGTGAAATATTCATTTAATACATGTCCATAATTTTCATTAGAGAGACATGCTAATCATTTTGGTGATTAAACAGTAATGTGCAACTTTTTGTTCAAATAAAAATAAAAAAAAATCACATCCTTTTCTTAAAGAAAGAAAAGAGCTTTTCTGCTACAACTTTTTCTGCGTATCTAAGCAAATTTGATCCTACAACCATAGGCAAACATCTTTCTCTTTGTCTAGTGCATGTCAGTATGGCCATGTACTGCTCACAAGGCTATCGAGTTTCAATCATGAGAAAACATGCCACTGCGCTGCAGCCTCGTGTCATGTGGACAAAATACCCGGCCCTGCATTTTACAATATTGTGCTGGCTGTCTACAGGACGGAGATAAATGTGCCTGTTGGAGTCCTGCTTTAAAGCGCTTTAACATCCACCGCTAAAACATGCCAGCTTAAGATGCCAATCTCTATCCGATGTATGCACCGATACAGCTATTCTTACTCTTGATGGAGAAAGGGCCAGCAGGCTTTTGAAAAGGCAACTTAACAAAAGCCAGCACTTCCCCAGATTGTGCAACCATCATCCACTTAAGCGTCACTTGGGCCTGGGGCAGGATTTCATCTCTTTGTGCGTCACGCACAGTAACTATGGCCAGGATCAGACAGACTGCAACACACTGGGAAAGAGCTCTATCATACAAATGAATTATGTACTACTCACTATTAGACTCTTTTGTACAAGAAATGCTACAAGCAAGCAAACCGTCTACAGATTTAGAAGCAAACAAATTCTTTTTCAAATCCAACCCAAGTAAGCATCTGTAAATATTAAAGGGGTGGTTGATTATTATTTCACTTTTTTAACTTTAGTTAGTGTGTAATATTGCTGTTAGAGCATAAACAACATCTGCAAAGTTACGACGCTCAAAGTTCAATGCAAAGTATTTATATTTTCTTTTAAAGAATTCTGTTAAAGGACTACAACAAATGACTGGTCCCTACAACGAGCTTCTTCCCAGGTTAGTGGCATCACTAACCCTAAAATTTACATAAACCCTGCCCTTGGGAACACACAACAAAGGGAGTGAGGCCATGTTGGGCTGCTTTAGAGAAGAGGAAGAGTTGTTGTAGTAGAGTGTTGTTGACATGCCGTCATTTTACGCCGGACTGCTTCACAAACGAGGGTCAATTCAACACTGGATTTGCACAAAAGATTAACATGACGGCACATGCTAGTGGATGAGTTGAATCAGCTCCACATCAACTACATAAATTTATCCACTAACCGTTCAGAAATGTCCAGTTTCATTCTAAAAGTTGTAACTTCTTCCTGAGTCTCTCCATCAGTGTCCGACTCTGATTTGAACAATGTAAGGCTGAACACCGTTACTGACAATCCTCATTTTGGCTGCGTGAGATTCTCCAGCTTTGTTCTTGTTGAGCGACAGAAGCGCAAGCTGTTAAAGCTCCTCCCTCTTCTGGAAAGTGGGCCGGGAGCAGCAGCTCATTTGCATTTAAAGGGACACACACAAAAACATGTTTTTGCTCACACCCAAATAGGCGCAAATTTGACAAGCTATAATAAATGATCTGTGGGGAATTTTCAGCTGAAAATTCACAGAAACATTCTGGGGACACCAGAGACTTATATTACATCTTGTGAAAGGGGCATTATATGTCCCCTTTAAAAAATGATCCAGAATAGATTTCTCAATACACAATCAATTGATTGACCAAAATCAAAACTTGAAGTGTCCAAAACAAAGTGACATTATTCTCCTTTACCCACGGTCATCGATAAATAGAATAACCAATTACAGCAGCATTTCACACTGTCATTTAACTATGTCTCTATTTTATGGTTTATATTGGCAGGGCCTATTAAAGGTGCTAAAGAGGATGTTTTGTTTTATACATTTTTGCAATATTACTTGAAACTGTCTTTACTAACTGATAAAAGACTATTTATTAGGTGCACTGAAAGGAATATTATTAATATACATCATCTGTGCACGAGGTAGGGCCTTAAAAACATCAGTCAATCGTCCTCAATCGTTTACGTGATCATTGCGTAAAGGATTGGCCCTCTGGCTTGTCAATCACTGCCATGACGTTGCTTGAGAGAGACGCACGGCTGCGCGCTCCACTAACTTTCCACACTCCACAGGCGCCGCATACAATGTTTTTGTCAGGAGACAGGAGTAACAACTGCAGATTATGAGTTACCTGCGGTGAGTCTGACTTAATGAATCCACTAAGTGTGTGCGCGGCTTTAAGTCGCGCACACACTTAAAGATTGTAAGGCCGATTATGAATGTAAATTGATACTTATGACTGATCGCGCTCAAACGCGTCCAGTCAGAGCCAGTTGCGTTCAGTCTGCGATTACAGTCGGTGTTCAAATTCCATGTGAAAGTATATAAATCTGCTTCAGGAGCAGGAAACAATCGATGTATGTTGAGCACAGTCTTAGAATGTTTCAGCTAGTCGTTAAATGTGTGCCCGGCTTAATAACACAGCGAATGCCGGTGGTAAACACTCGTGTTCCAATACTCCTGCACGAGTGTTGGGAGGCGTTCACTCGAAAGGAGGGGGGTTGTTCTTACGCATGCGCTCATTTCAAAAACTCAGGCGACGAAAAGATCCTCTGTACCACCTTTAATTATGGGTACTTGGGGCACCATGTCTACTTAAAGTTCCTGTAAAGTCAATTCTGAGAATTGTTTCTAAACATTATAAATGTTACAAATGTATTGTTGAAACATTACAAAGACTGTGAACTAAGTAGCACTGAATTGTGAAGTTAGAGCGTTAAAAAGTTTTTCACCAATTCTGTGTTCAGGATTTTTTTGGCTGAGCTAAAACGGTGGCTCGATGATGCACTGGAGCCCCCAAACATGGCCCAGCCCCTAACACTATATAACTGTCGATGATGCACTAGAGCCACTGATAATACAGCGGCTTGCCCGCTCAATCGCGAATTACTGTCATTATCGTTAGTTATACAGCCTACATTTTGCTAGCTAGTAATGCCTTCATCACGTAAATGCATATTTACCTGGTTGCGATTAATAAACAAAACAGCTCGGTCTGAAGAAGAGGTGGATTAATATTGTGAAGAGCCATCTTGACCCGCCAACACCCGCTTCTGCAGTGATAATTTTACACCAGATAGTTTTACAAATTTCCATCAGAGACAACTGCGATTCACTGATAATCCGCTGTTATTGGTGAATGGGGTAGAACAGACTATCTCCCGCCTCGGCCTTCATCCTCCCGTCCCACCGACAACCGATGATATGGGGCCGGACAGAGTCTCTCCCGTCCCGGCCTTCATCCTCCCGTCTCGCAGCGCCAACATCTGGTGCCACAGTCAGCAGTACGTGCCCACCGATGAGGGCAAGTTGCCTTGTGTGCTTATGTTATAGGAAGTCCACAGTAAATCTACTAAATTTTGCAATCCTCAAAGGTGATTCTTTTGTTTATATGCATCAGTATGTTTGACTCATTAGACAAGTAAGTTGAGACTGCAGCTCTCATGAGTGGGTGTGGTTTCAGCGCAGACAGCGGACACACCCCCAGCGTTTGAGAGCAGAGAATACTGCTAATTTTTTCACGATTGTGATAACTTATTTCATTTACTTGGCTTTTTTTTTATAATTTAAATTGTCTGGGTGGTTAATAACACATTTTTCTGTGGTGTGACAAACTCAGAACACATATTTTAATAAGGCTTTACAGGGACTTTAACCAACATGTTTGCACATTTTCTCAATAAACCACATTTTGTTTTCTACATTACTAAGATTACAGAATGTTTTTCATTTTCAGTTTGACTTATAGATGGCCGATATGTCCAAAATCATATTTCACAATGAGTCAATTTATTTCACGATAATTATATACAGGGGCTGGACAATGAAAATGAAACACTCTCCAATATAGTTTTGGAGGATGTATGCCTATATATGCATGGCCTGGTGACCAATCTTCGCTGATTTCACATTCCATCAGTAAAAGCAGAGAGAGAAGGTTGAATTAGCAGAACATTTCAGCACAAAGGACGAACCACATCCAACAGGAGTAACTGTTGATGCAAGAGGAAAGCAAGAGTTGATAATGTATTGGTAAAACAGACTTGGCAAACGCTCCAGCGCGTATTTGTGTTTGCGCTCTGGAGAGCATCCAAGGTTTCCATTTACAACATGTTTTTGCAGCGTTGAGCAATGTAGCCAATCACAGACGTGATATAATGCGGGATTCACTTTCGAAATTACAATGATTGACAAACTAACCACAGTGGATGGAACAAAAATATAAGTCAAAATAGATTTGACTTGCATTAAGATTTGACATTAAGCAATGTAAATGCAGACTTATAGATAAATAGAAAAATATTTGAATTTCCAAATCAGAATATTTTTCAAATGCTGTTTCAATTCTAAAAGTAATGACTTGTAAATAATCTTTTAAATCTCTCACTGTACATAGCTATTCTTGCTATGGTGGTACTTTCGTTATATACCTTTGATCTACTGAATAACAGATCAAATATCTTTTATTTGCTTTAATATTTATTAATTTACACACAGCACATCACCAAAAGTTGTTTGAAAGGGTTTCAAGAAAAATCCTCCTCGCTCATCCAGAAACAATCTCCAGCATATTCAGTTGTCAGACAAGACTTGAACTCTGGAACTTCAAACGGGACCGGCTTCTATGGTCAGATGAAACTAAAAAAAATAGCTTTTTGGCAGCAAACCCACCAGATGGGTTTGGTGCAAACAGGGATAACAAGTACCCCATAAACGGTTAAATATACTGCTGGATCTTTAATGTTGTGGGCCTATTTGTTTTGCTGGAGGTCCTGGACATTTTGTTCAGATACATGGTCTCATAGATTCTATCAAGTACTAACAGATAAAAAATCAAAACCTGACCGCTTCTGCTAGAAATCTTATAATGGGCCGTGGTTGGACCTTCCATCAGGACAATGATCCAAAACAAACATCAAAATCAACACAAAAATGTGTCACTGAGCACAAAATGAAGCTTCTGCCATGGCCATCCCAGTCCCGTGACCTGAACCCTAAAGAAAATGAGTGGGGTGAACTGAAGGGTTCAGGTCAGGGGACTGAACCACAGCTTACTATATACTTATTGTAATTACAATTACTGGGTAATAACTAGGTACTACTCCTGAGCTTGCCTCTAAACCTAATATTTACCCAAGTATTTACCTTATATTATTCAGTACACCTCAGTGCAGCAGTGGTTGTACAGTATTGTCATTGGACCTTTTCAAACCACCCAATGAACCATTTGACCACCAAATGAATCCAGCAGTGTCTGCCATTATATCAAATATGCATCATTGATTATTGTTCTTGTGAAAAATATTTTCTCTGAAAATGAGTTCTACAATTTAGTTTATTGAGGAATATCAGGTGCCTCCTCGCTGTCATTAAAATATTAAATCATATCATGCCACAGGAAAAGTGTTCAAAAGTGCATACGCCCCAGATCTCAGTGGTCTGCTGTTGACACACATGCAGTAAAAATGCAGTCAGCCTATGAAGCAAGGATGATCAATGTTCACATCAAGCATTTGGTCAATTTTATTCTGCAATCATTTGTCATTAATACTCTTGGTTTCCTGATGAAAGAGAAAAAAGGTCAAATTATGCACAGCTTTGTTATCTGTACTAGACTACATGTTGCAGATAGGCAAGCTATGATTACTGTCAGCAGATGTCTGGAGAAAGCAGAGTGGGGGGATGGACAGCGATGATAATGTGGCTTGAAGCAGAGCTCCATCATCACACATTGAGAAGCGGTGTGCGGAAAGCAGGAGCATGTTTGAGGTGATTGGTATGTGCATTTTTCCCTTCTGACTGTCAGTCTTGTTCAGCCCTGTCTCACCCTCATATCTCAGTCGCCTCCCTCAACACGGCTGACAGACATCCCCCCCCCCCAGTTGTCACAACATGCATATGTGTGTGTTCGTGTTTTAGTGTAAGATTTCACAAACTAACCTTTCATCTACACATTACACAGGAAAAGAAAACAAAGACCAAGCCAAAGACTTTCATTCCCTGGATCATTTTACTGACCTTTCAAAGTCAGAATATGCTAAAAAAAAAATTAGGTTATGGTTTCCTTTCCTGTTTCCTGGTGAAAATTACATTTGCACTGTAAAAACAAATATATATCAGTATTTTTTTTTTCCAGAATTTAAGATAATGAGATTCTTTACACTTAAAATGATGTATGGTTTCTTATTGCATCAGCCTTTTTTTCTTGTTTTATGTATAGACCTCCCCAAATTATGCAAGACTTCTGCTTAAAATGAGAAAGAAAACTTGTGATTCAGTTTGATGCCACAGTTTGGTTCACTTGATTGTGGAATTGGTTTCGCAAAATCAAGAGTCTGCATGAAAAAGTGGTCTGAGATTCAGTTAATATTAACATGAATGGTAAAGTTTGCAACTGGTATAAAACCAATCCAGCCAAAGTCACAGAAATGCCATTGATGACTTAAGCTTCTCTCTAAAGAGAATATAGACAGATTAAGTTTTTTGCATCTATTCCAATACATAAGATAAACACAAGGGTCAATCTCTGTGTGTAAAGTTTGCTACATTCAAAAAGACAAATTCATAAATAACACAGTGGCCTCTACAAACTGGTGTCTTCTCCTTATGGGTTGAAACCTAGTTACAGAAGTAAACAGCTGCTGCTAGTATACTCATGGCACTCACATGGCACAAACCTACAGTTAGTTAGTTAGTCAAACAGTTCAATATGGCACTAGTTCGGAACAATAACTTTAAAGGTTCACATAGTAGCCTAGAAGCATCTTTATGAGGTTACTGTAGAATCCAAACAAAATAATATTTTGATCTCTACTGAAATTAATCTAAGATTTTTTTTTTACTCTAGGCTTAACTTCAAAGAGGCCTCACATTGACAATTTAGTGATTCCTACACTTCTATCCAGCTCCGCAGAATGTACACTCGAGTTGTGAGCTTGCAATCTGAATTAAAAGTTATAAAATAAGAAGACTTCACTCTAAATGACTTTTGTTGTTTTTATAGTATATTAATGTATTCTCAACAGTTTCGTACTGTATAAGCTGTGTACATTGTGACTGTCGATTTTCAATGCATTCTGGGAAAATATTTTATAGATACTTTTTAATCACTTTATACGTTTTATTCTGATGTTATTTCCAAGATTTAAAGCTACAATCTCTTTCTTTTAGTCACATTCAATGTTATGTCAACTGACATATGGGGTCTTACTTGGCAGAAAAATGGTGTAAAAGAGCAGATTTCCCTAAAAGAGCAAGCACGGGCAGATGCCTTTCCCCTCTGCTATTACCCAGCCTGGTTCCTCTGCACAGCACACAGGATAACACTCAACGAGATCTGAGGGTAACAGTTGGAGCTCTTCCTAAAGACCTCCCACTCCTCCAGCGGGGTTGCGTGCCATCAAACTTCTGCATGATGGTGCATGTCCCTCTCATGGCAGACCCAGCTTGTCATTCGGGCTCCGCCCAAGGATCAGATGCCAATAACTGCATCAGAGAGTGTGCAATTGTCCTCTGGAGATGAAGAGGAGGCTGAGTTTCCCTCCTCTGTGGTGGTAATGACAGGGTTTTTGGGCTTTTACAGCCCTTCATCATACCCAACATCTTGGATATGCGAGTCTTGAATCAGGCCATTCACAAGCTCCCATTCAAGATGCTAATGCAGAAATGCATTCTCACTTGCGTTGGCCCACAAGATTGGCTCACAGCAATCGATCTGAAGGACACGTACTTCCACATCTGGATTCTGCCTACACACAGACCGTTTCTTCGGTTTGCTTTCAAGGGTCGGGCGTAGCAGAACAAGACCCCTTTGGGCTGTCCCTGTCTCCCAGCGTCTTACCAAAGTCACGCAAGCTGCCCTTGCAACTATCTTGATGACTGGCTCATTCTAGCTCACTCTCAAGATCTGTTGTGCGAACACAGGGACATGGTGCTCAGGCACCTTAGCAATCTGGAGCTACAGGTCAGCAAGCTCTCCCCTAGCCATCTCTTTTCTCTGTATGGAGTTGGACGCTGTCAATATGACAGCGCGTCTCACGAATGAGAGTGCACAGTCAGTGCTGAACTGTCTGAATACATTCAGGGGGGAGACAGCGGTTCCACTGAAATAATTTCAGAGGCTCCTGGGGCATATGGCATCCACAGCCACGGTAATGGCACTGTCGCCGAACTTTCAGCCCCTGGCAAGACCTTGCCTTTCTACGGGTGGGAGTGTCCAGGCACGCTGTTGTCACAATAGATGCCTCCAGAACAGGTTGGGGCACTGTATGCAACAGGCACGCAGCCTCTGGCTCCTTGACAGAACCTCGACTGCAGTGGCATATCAATTGCCTGGAGTTGCTGAAAGTGCTGCTTGCCCTGCGCCAGTTTCGGCTGCTGCAGTTTGGAGTGGTTAGTCAGGCCTCCACAGACAGCACGTCCTGAGCGATATCCAAATGCACGTGAATGGCCCATTCAATGGCACAAGCAAGAAAAACTCACTGTTAAGAGAGTCAAAGCTAGCCCACAGTCTAGTGAACATTGGCAACCTCTAAGTTATTCTTGACTGTGCTGATGAACATCGCATTGTGTAAAATAAAATTTTCTGGCTTGTGCCGACTAAAAAAAAACATGCATTTGAAACACCAGGAGAGACTCTTGGGCATTGCAGTACTGAACATTGAACAGGCCATTAATGTGGATTTGAATAAAATCACTTTGATGCCGTGCCAGGTGGACGCCGTTTAGCCCTTCATAGAGGTGTAGCAGACAGGCACACAGGGCACGCACTGCAGGGGGCCCTGCATGTTGGGGGTCCCGCGATAATAATAAAAGATTAGTTAGATTAGCTTGCTTACTCATTACAAAAACAACTTGTTTAACACAAAATACTTCTCATTTTTGTCACTATGGGCCACAAGAGAAATATTACGAAAATAAGTTAGATTCATCTCTCATTGTTTCTGAGAGAACATGCATCGTTAATGCAGCATCAGATGCCAAAAACTTGGTCAGTTTTTACTTTCACTTTCTGTAGTGAATACTTGACTGGGGTTTGAGACCTCTTCACCGGCATAACGCAAAGTTTGCACATTGCTTGTGTGATATCCACTGGCTTGTCTTCATAAAACAATTAGGTAAACAAACAAGTAGATCCCCCCNTAGATCCCCCCCCCACCCCCCAAATCTACAGTTTTTTTGTTTTTTAGCACAATTGCATATTCAATAACTATTGCCTTGTTTTCCCCATTGCAAAACTAGAATTCTATAGGAAACACTGCAATTAATTACATCACAATTTCTAGCCTTGATATCATCATAAACAATTTAACTTACACAGAGGAATTTCCTCTGGCTAAAAACTTGCTAGTTTAAACTCTGAAATCCCTTTGAATATCCTTTTGTATAACTTGGTGCCACAGGGGCATTCAAGTGTTCTCTCTGCGTGTGGTGCTGCTTTTGTTATGTTTAAAGATGGCTACGGTTCAGCAGGTTACAGATTGAGGCTGGCTGCTATAACCTTTCCCTGAGGGCCTTTAGTTAGGACACAAAGAACGTCACATCTCCTCATTTATGTTTAGCTGTCATCAGAGCCCTATGCCACACATGGTATCAAGCCAATGAGATTATCTAATGAGTGTGTGCACACACAGTACTGATGGGGAAGATGGTGATGACACTTGCTGTCATCATATGTAACCAACACAATGCTTTATTCAAGAAAATTCATGTTTCCATAATGAAAAACTGAAATGTATCATTTTCAAAATATTCACCCTGCACTCTAAAAAATGCTTGGTTAAAAACAACCCAATCTGGGACATTTTGGCAAGGCAGTGATTGGACCCAGCTGAGTTGGGTTAAATTTTAACTGTTTACGTTTTGTTGTCAAACTGTCACCCTTTACTGAAATTAATGTACTCCTGGAATAAAATTAACCCAAAATGCATTGGAAATTAAAATCATTTTAACATGCAGAATGACTACAGTATGAAGGGGGAAAAATAGGCAAAAGTAGAAGGTGGTTGTGCAGAAAATAATATGAGCAATATCACACGAGTCGCCGTGCGATATGACTGTATATCAGCACGGCTGTGATTTGTCCGTAGGCACAAGGCCGCAGGCCGAGTCAAAGTCAAAGTCAAAATCAAAGTCAATTTTATTGTCACATCACCACAGCACATGTGCCTTGGAGAGTGAAATTCTTGTGAGCGTGTTCCAAAAATTGCAGAAACATTTAACATATACCATATAGACATATAACTATACAGACTGCAACAGGTAAAAATGTGCAATATGCACATACATATAGTCAGTACACACAGTGTACTATTGACATACTTACAGTTAGCACTACACATTATACACTATACACAGAATGGACTTCTACATTATGTAGACATATATACGCATAAAAATATGCTAAGGTGCAACAGATGTACATGAACTGGATACAAAAATTGATGTGCATTGGACGGTATCCAGTAACAGGTATCTTATTGTGTTGAGTGCAGTGTGTATGTATAGTCCAGTGTTGGGCTGTTAAGTTAAAGTGCGGTGTGAGCATACCATTGTGGAGTATGCTGTAAGGTGTATTAGTTTTGACTGTTCATTAGTCTGATAGCCTGAGGGAAAAAGCTATCCCTAAGTCGGCTAGTGCGGGCACGGATGCTGCGGAGACGTCTTCCTGAGGGCAGCAGAGAGAGCAGTCTTTGGGACGGGTGGCTGGAGTCGCTGATGATCCTCCGGGCTTTCCTTATACACCGCCTGGTGTAGATGTCCTGGAGGGAGGGAAGCTCACCTCCAACAATGTGGCTGGCAGTTCGCACGACCCTTTTCAGAGCTTTACGGTTGCCAGCAGTGCTGTTTCCGAACCAGGCAGTGATGCAGCCCGTCAGGATGCTCTCTATAGTGCAAATGTAGAATGATCTGAGGATGCTGGGGCTCATTCCAAACTTCCTCAGCCGTCTCAGGAAGAAGAGGCGTTGATGTGCCTTCTTCAGCACTGCGTCAGTGTGTGTAGACCAGGTGAGATCCTCACTGATGTTAATGCCGAGGAACTTAAAGCTGCTTACCCGCTCCACAGGTGTCATGTCGATGGTGATGGGTTTGTGTTCTCTGCTCTGTCTCCTGAAATCCACCACCAGCTCCTTGGTCTTGTCGATGTTGAGTGAGAGGTGGTTCTCCTGACACCATTTAGTCAGAGTGCTCACCTCCTCTCTGTAGGCCGTCTCATCGTTGTTGGTGATCAGGCCTATCACCGTTGTGTCGTCGGCGAATTTGACGATGACGTTGGAGCTGTGTGTGGCTGTACAGTCATATGTGTACAGGGAGTACAGGAGTGGGCTGAGGACACAGCCCTGAGGAGCACCAGTGTTGACAGTCAGCGGGGATGATGTGTTGTTTCCCATTCTGACCACCTGACTTCTGCCTGTCAGGAAGTCCAGGATCCAGCTGCACAGAGGTCTGTTTAGTCCCAGAGTCTGGAGCTTCGCAACAAGTGTGGCAGGCACTATGGTGTTAAATGCTGAGCTGTAGTCCACAAACAGCATTCTCACATAGGTGTTCTTATTATCCAGGTGGGAGAGAGCAGTGTGTAGGGTGAAAGCAATGGCATCCTCTGTAGAGCGGTTGCTTCGGTATGCAAATTGAAGTGGATCCAACGAGGAAGGCAGCACAGAGCAGATGTAATCTCTGACGAGTCTCTCAAAACACTTGCTGAAGATGGGTGTGAGAGCAACAGGCCTCCAGTCATTTAAGCATGTGATTTTATTTTTCTTTGGTATGGGCACAATGGTGGATTTTTTGAAGCACGAGGGAACCACAGACAGACAGAGGGAGAGATTGAAAATGTCTGTGAAAACACCGGCTAGTTGGGATGCGCATGCTCGGAGCACACGGCCTGGGATGCCATCAGGACCCGCAGCCTTGCGGATATTTACCCGACGGAAGGATCGGGTTACGTCCGCGACGGAGACGGTGAGTGCACTCACATCTCCTGCAGCAGCTGCGGGGACGCTCTCTGTGTGGGCGGTGTTGAGAGCCTCGAAACGAGCATAAAAGTTATTAAGCTCATTCGGTAGAGAGGCGGCAATGTTCACAGTAGCTGGTTTATTCCCTTTAAAATCTGTGATGTTATTGATTCCCTGCCACATACTTCTTGCATTGTTGGTGTTGAATTGTTCTTCAACTTTGTTTTTATATTGTCTTTTTGCGGCTTTGATGGATTTCCTGAGATCGTAACTTGTTTGTTTGCGATCATCAGCGTTCCCAGATTTAAAAGCGGATGTCCGCGCTGACAAGGCTACTCGAACCTCGTTGTTAATCCACGGTTTTTGGTTGGGGTAGATGCGGATTGTTTTTGTCGGCACAACATCTTCTACACACTTCCTGATGAAACACGTTACAGTTTCTGAGTACGCCTCTATGTCGCCATCAGACGCTGCCCGGAACATGTCCCAGTCCACGTGATCAAAACAGTCCTGTAGTATATCGTCTGATTGGTCCGACCAGCATTGAATTGTCCTGAGGGCGGGTGCTTCCCGTTTCAGTTTCTGCCTATAGGCAGGCAGGAGCAGAATGGAGGAGTGATCCGATTTGCCGAAAGGTGGGCGGGGGAGAGCTTTGTAGGCGTCCCGGAAAGGAGAGTAACAGTGGTCCAGTGCGCGATCACCACGCGTGTTTATGGTGATGTGTTGAAAATATTTTGGAGCTATTGTTCTTAAGTTGGCTTTGTTAAAGTCCCCCGCAACAATAAACGCTGCATCTGGGTATGCGGTTTCCTGCTCACTTATATTCCCATACAGTTCCTTGAGTGCCTGGTCTGTGTTGGCTTGAGGAGGAATGTAAACAGCTGTGATTATGACCGCTGTAAATTCCCTCGGTAGCCAGAATGGTCGACACAGAAGCATATGAAATTCCAAATCAGGGGAGCAGAAGGTTTTAATAGAGTGTAGGTTCCTTCCATCACACCACGAGTTGTTGATAAAGAAACAAACACCCCCACCTCTGCTTTTCCCTGTGAGCTCTTTCGATCTGTCCGAGCGATGCACGGAGAACCCCGTAAGCTCGATGGCTGAGTCTGGAATCGCAGCAGACATCCAGGTTTCTGTGAGGCAAATAATGCAGCAGTCCCTTGTTTCTCGTTGGTATGAGATACGTGCCCGCAGTTCACAGAGTTTGTTGTCCAGTGACTGAACGTTAGCCAGCAAAATGGTTGGGAGAGGAGGTCGGAGGGAACGAAGTCTGAGTCTTATAAGGACGCCGGCTCTCTTCCCTCTTTTCCGGCGGCGTTTCCTCGGCCGCGCCCGTGCGGCCCAGACAAAGGGCTCTGATGTGGTGTCTGTAAACAAGGCACCAGTGTTCAAGAACTCAAAGTCCAGTTTGCGTTTCGCGACGTAGGATCCTATGTTTAAGAGTGTGTGTCTGTCGTAGACAGTTTTACAAACAACATCCGATACGTAGAACAACAAAAAAACAAGTAAAACAAACCATAAACTGCAAAGTTTACTCGGAGCTCGCAACACGGCCGCCATGCTCGGCGCCATCTTGAGGTAAGATCGAGTGCCGTACTCATTGAATTTTGTACAGTATTAGAGAGAGAGAGAGAGAGAGAGAGAGAGAGAGATCGCCTGAGCAAGTAGGTTATTACCTGTGTCTGATATATTGCATAACATTCATTCTTCAAGTCAATGTCCATAATATTATATCCATTATAAAAATCCGTTTGAATGTCCGCTGAGGAAAGCGATCTTGTATTTGTCCTTTACAGCTATGGGAATTTTCCATAACATACAGCGCTAAAACAACGACCTTGGCAAAAGTTCCTTTCAATTGAAAAGTCTCTTGCGACTCACTGACTCTTTCACCTGTAAAGTTTTGCCGCCATCTAATGGCGTATTGATGTAACTTTCACTCAATCCATATTACGCACTAATGGACCCTTCCTCAGTACCAAATATAACATATTTGTATTAAATATTTATTGAACAACAAATAAACACAATTGTACAGTTCAGTCAAACGTAAAGCACTAGTGTGCCCGTGACGGTTGTCAAGTGTGCCGTGGATAATTACCAAATGCCAAAAAATAAATGCTACACCTTGTATCTCTATATTTCCTAATTTTTGTTTTCTTTTATTTAAAAAAAAAAACAAAAAAAAACACAACAACGATATAGGTCACCCTTTACGCCTGTATGTGGGTTTTACCAGAGCACCAACCATCCACTACTCCATCCATCTGGACCATCCAGGGTTGCACGACACTCATCAGTAAACAAGACTGTTTGAAAATTAGTCTTCATGTATGTCTGGGCCCACTGAAACCGTTTCTGCTTGTGAGCATTGGTTAGGGGTGGCCGAATAGTAGGTTTATGCACAACTGCAAGCCTCTGGAGGATCCTATACCTTGAGGTTCGTGGGACTCCAGAGGCACCAGCAGCTTCAAATACCTGTTTGCTGCTTTGTAATGTCATTTTAGCAGCTGCTCTCTAAATCCGATGAATTTTTCTGGCAGAAACCTTCCTCACTCTGCCTTTATCTGCATGAACCAGTCTGTGCTCTGAATCAGCCACAAATCTCTTCACAGTACAATGATCACGCTTAAGTTTTCGTGAAATATCTAATGTTTTCATACCTATTTTGATGCTTTTCGGCAGCAGAGAGATCATTTTTCTTTCCCATATTGCTTGAAACCTGTGGCCTGCTTAATAATGTGGAACGTCCTTCTTGAGTACTTTTCCTTTAATTGGGCTCATCTGGCAAACTAATTGTCACAGGTGTCTGAGATTCATTTCAGTAATCCAAAGAGCCCTGAGACACAATACCATCCATGAGTTTAAATGAAAAACAAAAAATTTAATGTTTATAACACTTACATCCAATTTGCATAATAATTTGGAACGCGGTGTACATGTTGGATGGAGAATTGGGCAGGAATAAAGATCTGAGCAAATTTTGACAAGGGCCAAATTGTTATGGAAAGCCGATTGGGTCAGAGTCAACAGGCCTATTGTGGCACAAGTCACGCAAAATTTTAATAATGGCTATGGGAGAAATGTGTCACAATACACAGTGCATCACACTCTGCTGTGTATGGGGCTGCGTAGCCACAGACCAATCAGAGTGCCTATGATGATGAAAGTGTCTACATGTAAGCTTCGGAACTAGACTTTGGATCAGTGGAAGAAAGTTGCCTGGTCCAATGTGTCATGTTTTCTTCTGTATCATGTGGCCAGCTGTGTATGTATGTGCCATTTAGCTGGGGAAGTGATGGCACCAGGATGCACTGTGGGATGATGACAAGCTGGTGGAGGGAGTGATACTCCGAGCAATGTTCTGTTGGGAAACCTGGGGTCCGGCCATTCATGTGGACATAATTCTGTCATGTGCCACCTACCTAAACATTGTTGCAGACCAGGTACACCCCTTCATGACAATGGTGTTCCATGGTGGAAATGGCCTCTTTCAGCAGGATAATGAGCCCTGCTACACTGCACACATTGTTCATGAATGGTTTGAGGAACATAAGTTCCTCATAAAGAGTTCAAGGTGCTGCCATGGCCTCCAAATTCCCCAGATCTCAATTCTATTGAGCATCGGTGGGATGTATGGACCAACAAGTTCGATCCACGGTGGCTCCACCTCGCAACCTACAAGATTTGAAGGATCTGCTGCTAATGTCTTGGTGCCAGATACTACAAGACACTCTCAGGGGTCGTGCAGAGTCCATGACAGCGTTGTTTTGACAGCACATGGAGGACCAACAGCATATTAGACAGGTGGTCATAATGTTTTGGATCCTCAGTGTTCTAACGCCAAAAAAAAAAAAATACAGTGCATGGCATCCATACTCTCTTTTACATGTGCATTCCCAACCCAGCACCATTGAGTTACTGATTATCAACCCAAACTGGGTCAAATCAGCTCAACTTTTTCACCAAACACTCCCATCCCAGTTTAGGTTAAAAATTACCCAATATTTTTTTAGAAGTGAGTAATTTCTGAAGCACCAGCATCACCAGAACAGTAGAAATATTTATTCTTTGCAAACAGGTCTCCAAAACCAGTGTTATTTAGTATAACTTAAATACTATTACATATTTTCTTTGCACTATGTGTAAATATTAGTTAGATGCTATTTGCACTAAACTTTATACTCGCTGATCCTTTAATCAGCTGGATTTTATTTCAGTTTTAGTTTTAGTTATTTTAGTACATCACATTAAACTAAATAAAACAGAAAGTTCGCTGTTGCATCCTGAAGCTCAACACACAATCCAACAAACAATCTTCATTAAAAGTAATGAGACTTAATTATCTTACCAGTGTTGATGCTGCTCTTTCTCCTATTAGGCCATTCCTTGATCTTGAAATTAGCAGATGATAAATAAAGTGCAGCTCATTTCTGTTGCTTTCATTGGCATGAACTCCAATGAATTTGCATATAGCATGGGAATTAAAGATTGGATTTATATTCTTTTAGCAGAGACACATTTATGTGGCCAAGTGTAAATGGATAGCTATTCGATCAGTAAAAATGTGACCAGGTGTAAACTGACCCATTGTTGCTAGATAGAGCACAACATAATGGAACATGGTGCAGGGGTCTCAAGTTGCATTTTGAAAGTGTTTTTACTTTTAACATGCAGTGTTTTAAACTCTGCCAGTTATGCCAGAAAACCCTGAAAAAATAACACAAAAGCCAAAAATCAGACGCCTGTCAGATATATTTGTTGTAATCGAACATAGTTTTGGACCCAAAAGCAGAGCACAAACTAAATATGATGCAAATAATCATTTTTTGCCAGAAATTAGATAGCACAGTCTATCTCTCATAACTGGTAAAGATCGCAGAGGTGGGCTAGAGACTAAACAGGTTTGTTGGCCGGGTGTGGCAGGATGAATGCAGGTTGAGAGAAATCATATAAGCAGACCGAACAATCTGGCGATGAATAGCTGAAGAACCAGGGTTTAAATACCGCTAGCAGATTAGTGGTCTGACCTGAATTGGTTTTCACTGAGAGACATGAAATGAGGGATAAATACTGATGGTTCCAGACAGTTTGAATCTGACAACAGAGGGGTTGATGACTTTCTCAATTTTAAAAGGGCCCAGGTAGCGAGGGGAGAGTTTCTTAGAATCTGTCTTTAGAAGAAAACCTTCTGACCTGGTTAGTAATTGGGTGCAGGGATTTGACGATTGTCAGCAAGGTGGTGATTCTGATCAGCTGAACGAAGCAGGGAAGACCAGGCTTCCTTCCAGATCTTACGGCAGCGAATAATGTGGACTTGAACTGATGGAACTGCAATAACATTCTCCTGGACTGGAAAAAGAGGAGCATTCAAATGGGGACATACTTGAGTGGCTAAGCTGGACAGGGAATTGTGAGCATATTCAATCCAGGTGAGATGGGTGCTCCAGGACAAAGGATTATTTGCAGCCACACACCTTAATGCTGCTTCCAACTCCTGGTTAGCCCGATCCACTTGCCCATTAAGACTGAGGGTGGAAACCAGAGGACAAACTTACAGTGGTACCAAGCGCATGGCAGAAAGCTTTCCAAACCTGAGATGCGAACTAAAGGCCATGGTTTGATACAATGTCTAGGGAGATGCCATGAAGGCGGAAAACATGCTGGACAATTAGGTAAGAGATCTCACAAGCTGTGGACCATTTAGGGAGAGCCCCAAAATGCACTGCTTTGGAAAAACGGTCCACAATAGTAAGGATAGTTGTGTTACCTTGTGAGGTAGGCAGTCCAGTAATAAAGTCAAAAGCAATGTGTTACCAGGGGCGACTGGGAACAGGCAGAGGGCAAAGCAAACCAGCCGAGGGGCAATGCTAAGTCTTCCAACGTGCACACACAGAGCAAGCAGAGACGAAGTCTCAAGTATCCTTGTCCATTGTGGCCCACCAGAAGTGTCGTTAAAGGAGGTTTAGAGTGCGACTGGAACCAGGGTGGCAGGTAAACTGGGATGCATGGGCCACACTGAAAAACCTGGGCTTGTACAGCTTCGGGGACAAAAAGTCCAGGGAGTCCATTGCCCAGATTGGGTTGGGTACGTTGAGCCTCCCTGATTACTGACTTGATTTACAAAGTGATAGAGCCTACCACACAGGACGAAGGGGGGATGGTTACAGGGCTCAAGGGGTTCTCTTCGGGCAGAAACTGCCATGAGAGTGCATCTAGCTTAACATTCCTAGAGCCAGGATGGTAGGTGAGGGTGAAATTGAAGTGACCAAAAAATAGGGCCCAACGTGCTTGTTGAGAATTAGATGCTTGGCACTCTGTATATAGTCTAGGTTTTTATGGACAGTTCATACTAAAAATGGTTGTTCACTTCGCTCAAGCCAGTGTCTCCATTGTTCTAATGCTAGCTTCACTGCCAGTAACTCCCGGTTCCCCACATCATAGTTGCGTTCAGCAGTGGTCATGCGGTGAGAAAAAAAGGCACAAGGATGTAGCTTCTGATCTTAATCAGAACACTGGGACAGAATAGCTCCTACACCAGAATCAGAGGCTTTCACTTCCAGAATAAACTACCGAGATGGGTCTGGCTGGATAAGCACGGGGCTGAGGAGAACAGTTCCTTAAGTTTGTCAAAGGCCTGATCAGCCTTCTCTTAGTAGGATGAAAATAATCTGTTATTTAAACAGTGATTAAATTATATAAAGAAGCGATCAAAGTTTACCTTTTGACTATATCCTCATCAAGCTTGACATATGAGTGTCCATTTTTATCCTCTTGTCTGTCGTCACTGTGCAGCACTCTAAGATTAGAAGAAGCCCAACAACACCATTTACAGTGAGCAGAGTTCAATCACAAAGTCACTGATATTGATATTTGAAGCAATAAAGCAACCTCAGAGTATTACAGGGTATGTTGTATATTGATAATTGTGGTTTATTTGAACATAGGGTAATTCCCATGATTGTGTATTTTGTGGTTATGCTAACATGCATTCTCTACACCTCTGTTGCAAAGATTTAAAAAAATGAGAAGTTTGCAAAATATTGTATGCCAAAGCAAGTACGACAAGTACCCTGCAGCTTTACCAAAAACAGAAACAATTAAAAAATAAACAAACTTTTACATGAATGACTCAAAGGAAGCACAAATTATACAACAATAAGTTGAGAAAACTCAAATTTCCTACAAAAACAAGTTGAGAAAACTAAAAAATTTGCTGAAGCTTGTTGCCTTAAACTTTTAAGTTCTACATTTTTGATGTTTTATAGTGTGGAATGGGCAGATTGCTAATATTTTCCTTCCAAGATTGACAGAATCGCCCTCTATTAGGCCTGATTCAAAAAATCTCTATAAAGTTTTTAAACATTAACAACATTAAAACATTAAAACACACTTTTCTTCGCTTGTCTCTGCACTCAGATTACAGTTTTTTTATTTTTGTATTTATGCAAACAGCATAAATTTTCTTTATACAAACAGCAACTAATAACTTACCAGTAACGCCTGCATGCAGCATCTTCATCTGATCACATCTAATTGGTCAAATTGAATGTAGCTGCATTGAAAAAGACATTAGACTTTGTATCAAAAATACGACTGGCACAGAAAAGTAAATTTAATCAAATACAAATCTTACCTGGAGTCACAAAATAACGGGGTTCCAAAAGCCACACGAAAGAAAAACTGAGGTATTTTAATGAAATATCAGAGATTTATATCTCTCTCATGAAAGACGATTCAGCAAAACTGTTTACTATTTTTTTGCGATGACTTTTTGAAACGTAATGCATATGAATCGCGTGGTCTCTTCCAAGTGTTCTAAAGTGACACGATCGCTCTAGTCTATATAATTTAACAGTTTTTAAATTTAGTCCTCTATTAACATGCAAGACATATCAGGCTTCATATGCACAGCATATCTGGTGAGAGGTGAGAGGCTGCAGCTCATTATCATAAGAACCAATCAGAGCTCTTCAACGACCTTGGAACCAATCAGGTTTCGTGACGTATGTTACACGTGTTGATTAACTTTAAACAAGTAAATATATAACGTTAGCGATTTTTTAAGCATCTTTGGAAAATTGATTTATGGTGCATTACATATAATATGATATTGAAATCCTTGTGGGAATTCCAGTAGTACTCTATTACAATTAACATATCATGTAATGGACAACAGCCTTTTAAGTAGCATAACCGTTTACAAGTACAAATAAGTAAAACTGAACAACATATTCATTTTAAATATGCTTATGGCAATGCTTTATAATAGTTGACAAATGTTTATAATACATTAAGTTGGTACATTGTAAATGTTAAAATGTTTTTCAAAATATCTTTATTTTGAAAATATTAAAATTCTAAATTTATAAATATTTAAAATAGGCTATATTGCAGTAGGCCTACACATGGTTATTAAGTACATTTAAACCCACTTAAAGCTGAATCCTTTTGCTATTTTCTTAAAGTACATATAAAAAATACTTTAAGTAAGAATAACATAACTATGTTTTCTGTAACTATACTAACTTCACTAAAAGTATACTTGTGTTTAGCATATTTTATTAAAGTGTATTGAAGCATATATTTATTACCAATGTACTTCTAGTAAACTGTTTAGGAATTTATAAAAAATATGCTTGTTTTCAGATTATATGTTAAAAATGTATCAAAGCATATATTTATTACCAAAGTACTTCTAGTATACTGTTTAGAAATACAGTGGGTACGGAAAGTATTCAGACCCCCTTACATTTTTCACTCTTTGTTATATTGCAGCCATTTGCTAAAATCATTTAAGTTCATTTTTTTTCCTCATTAATGTACACACAGCACCCCATATTGACAGAAAAACACAGAATTGTTGACATTTTTGCAGATTTATTAAAAAAGAAAAACTGAAATATCACATGGTCCTAAGTATTCAGACCCTTTGCTGTGACACTCATATATTTAACTCAGGTGCTGTCCATTTCTTCTGATCATCCTTGAGATGGTTCTACACCTTCATTTGAGTCCAGCTGTGTTTGATTATACTGATTGGACTTGATTAGGAAAGCCACACACCTGTCTATATAAGACCTTACAGCTCACAGTGCATGTCAGAGCAAATGAGAATCATGAGGTCAAAGGAACTGCCTGAAGAGCTCAGAGACAGAATTGTGGCAAGGCACAGATCTGGCCAAGGTTACAAAAAATTTCTGCTGCACTTAAGGTTCCTAAGAGCACAGTGGCCTCCATAATCCTTAAATGGAAGCAGTTGGGATGACCAGAACCCTTCCTAGAGCTGGCCGTCCGGCCAAACTGAGCTATCGGGGGAGAAGAGCCTTGGTGACAGAGGTAAAGAAGAACCCAAAGATCACTGTGGCTGAGCTCCAGAGATGCAGTCGGGAGATGGGAGAAAGTTGTAGAAAGTCAACCATCACTGCAGCCCTCAACCAGTCGGGGCTTTTTAAAAATCCAGTAAAATCTTATGTAAAGCATTCATAGCACACTTTTAAGTAATGCACTTATAAAACACTATTTGGTTTGCTTTATCTGACTACACTTAAAATCATTTGAAGTGTTAGTTCTAATTAGTGCATTTATATTAAGTGTACTTAAGTACCACAGTTGGGAAAATGTACTTATAACTAGAACATTAGTAATATATTTGTGATTGTCATTTAAGCTTAGAATTATATGTAAAAGTCTACTAAGATTAAAAATTATTTTTTAAAGCATTGAAAGCACACTTTTAAGAAATACACCAATAAAACTCCTCTGTATATTTTTGCGGTAGTATACTTTATTTCAAAGCACTAATAAACTATTTAAGTGTTAGTGCTAATTAGTGCATTTATATTAAGTGTACTTAAGTACCACAGTTGGGAAAATGTACTTATAACTAGAACATTGGTAATATATTTGTAATAAAATGAATTTCATTTAAATTTAGGATTACTACATAAAAGTCTACTAAGATTAAACAAATTTATAAAGCATTCAAAGCACACATTTAACAAATACACTAATAAAACTCCTATGTGTATTTTTTTATGGTAGTATACTTTATTTCAGTGCTCTAAAAATCAATTTAAGCAGTAGTGGTATTTAGTATACTTTTCCAAGTGCAGTGAAGTACTACTGAAGTACAAATATACTTTAAAATAGTGTATTTATAGTGTATGAATTTGACACTTTTATTTAGCACCAAAATAAATAATGTACTACAAATGTTAAACATGATGCCAGAAGCGAGAGCCCGCCAGGTAAGTGAGGAAATGATAAAGAGTAGTGGTATTTCACCGGCGGTGCCCGTGGGTCTGAACCCCAGGGCCTCCCGCTTATTTTCACCCCTCATGTCTTTTCACAGTGCAAGATTAGAGTCAAGCTCAACAGGGTCTTCTTTCCCCGCTGATTCTGCCAAGCCCGTTCCCTTGGCTGTTGTTTCGCTAAATAGCAGGTAGGGACAGTGGGAATCTCGTTCTTCCATTCATGCACATCACTAATTAGATGACGAGGCATTTGGCTAGTATTATCTTGTTTTCAAGTCATCTTTGGTCTGGTTGTGATGGGATTCCACAGATGCTTGAGGCGCCTAAAGAGGCGCTATTGAGTGAGCAGTGGCCAGGCTTTCGCCATAGTGTGGGTCATTGTGCTTGATAAGTTTCTTCCTTTGTTCTCATGTTCCAAAAGTATATGCATCGTAGCATTTAACCCTCTGGGGTCTGAGGATTTTTGGGGCCATGGAAAAGTTTTGACATGCCCTGACATTTGTGCTTTTTTCAGTTGTTCATAAACATATAAATGACACAAGTGTCATTACACTGTATTCAGCACAAACTAGGCTACCATAATATGTGAGGAACATGTATGTACATGTTTCTATTTTTGAAGGAATAACGTTTATGCGTGGTTATTGAAAAAACAAAAAACTTAAGTCACTGAAATAAGGCCAAAAAAAGTATATTAAATCTGTGTTCATAAGACTTCTGGGTATTGGAGGTTGTAAACTAGAGTTTTTGCTTCAGAATTATGTAAAAACTATGCTGCCTACTCCTTCATATAAAACAATATATTGATTTAGTTTTTGTAAGACACTTTTTGTCAAGAGAAACAGTATGCGTGGAGGCGTGAGTCATCGTGAATAATGGATCATTTACACCTGAGAAGACAAAAGATTGCATAGTAATGAGCTGAAATGACTTGCATATTAATGAGCTCTTTCAGTCAGGTAGGCTGTGAAAAAACCCCTCTGTAATCATGTCTCAGCTCAATTTAAAATAATGGTATTCTATTATATTCTTTAAAATATAATGTATTTCTGTGATGCAAAGTGTCTGAACAATTATGTTACCTCTATGGCATTTCATATAGGCTTTTAGCTTAAAAGCATGCACATTTGGAGAAATATTGATGATTCTTATATGTTTATGTCAAATTTCTATACAGAGGAGTAATATTTATTCTATATTTATTCTCATCACTATGAGTGCTGGATACTGTGTTTTCAATTCATACTTGCAGCCGGAGGGCGCTCTGTACACCTTTAGTCCACAAATTATTCTAAAGAAGAAGAGGACATTTCAGGAATGGTGTTTTCAATTCATACTTGCAGCCGGAGGGCGCTCTGTACACCTTTAGTCCACAAATTATTCTAAAGAAGAAGAGGACATTTCAGGAATGGTGTTTTCAATTCATACTTGCAGCTGGAGGGCGCTCTGTACACCTTTAGTCCACAAATCCATATAAAGAAGAAGAAGAACCAGGAACTAACTGCATAGGTGCGTTCCATTCGACCGTAAGTGGACTGCGAAGTGGACTTCACAGGGTATTTCGCCATCTTAAGTGAGATTCCATTCCGAAGGGAGCGAACATGTTCAGTTCGAAGGGCACTGCGAACGGCATAGGGAATAAGGGAACATCGATACATCACTTCACAGGAAGTAGAGAGGTAAAATTACCCAACTGTCATTGCGCACCGCGTCACCAGTCAGAACTACGATCATGGAGCAGAGCCGTTGAAAGTTTTTAAACGGCTCTCTGATGGAGGAATTTATGTTTGAATTTTGAGTATTCATAAATGTTGTTATTATTATACGAACGAAAGTATGAGGTTATGGCGATGAGTGTTGCATATTTTATTGTATGAATAGGCATGACAAAGTAAAAGTGTTGAAAAGCAGCTGAGGCTCTGTCATTTTTTATTTTACTTTATTTACCTCAGAAGTGTTTACTATGTGGCTGCGCGTTGAAAAGAAAGCGCACGAGATGAGACCCAGACGGTGGATTAAGAATACATTTATACAGTTAACCAAATGAGAAATATTTTTTGGCATGACAGTTACAGCTTCAAATCTGTTAAGAGTCAATTTTAAATTCGAAAGTGAATTATAATATCTTTATTTATGTTATATCATAATCTGCGCGACACCGTCGTTGACTTTCTTTGATGACGTTTGCAGGGCGTTCCAAATGAGTGATTATTGCCAGCGAAGTCCACTTCAACGGATATACCGTGCTCAGGGAGTAGGGAGCAGTGAACACTGCGTAGGGACCCTGTCGAATGGAACGCAGCTCATGTCTTCTAGAGCTCGCTAACCATGGCTTTAACATCCAGATAAACACTTTTCAAGATAATAAATACACGATTGAAACTATGTCTGCATGTATTGACTGAATTTGCGTCTGAATAGCGCTGGCTCCGTGGGCGTGGCCGCATTAGTGGATAATGAGCTGAATCACGGACTTCTGACATGGCTCTCTTTTCATACAGATTACATAAACACAGAAGGTTTGTTTTCGATTTGACTTACACGATTTAAAAGCTGACATCTCAACGTTTCTTTTCACATAAGTGTAATTTTTTTGTCATTAGAATTCACTAAGTTACAGTTCATTTTCTGAGAACTATCAGATTGGACTTCGTTCAGAGGGAGACGAGAGATCACGCATCATGTTAGTTTTCTTTATTTTACAAAAAGCACAACATTTTGTTTTTACTCTGAGTGTATACAAATGAAAGATATTCCACAGATTAAAATGTTGTATAACTCTTAATTGTATGTGCAACATTGACGGAGTATTTTGAGTCTCTTTCACACTGGTAAGAAAAAAACCTCAGAGTGTTAAGCAAGCCAGGTATCGTCAGGAGACATATGTCCGACATGTCCCTGGCAGTGAGACCCATTGCCCTGAAACCTCTGCCAGTGGGGCGATACATCAATCTTTGACTTGACAGTATTATGGGTAGAAGTTTAATTGGGGAGGTTGTGTCAATTCAGGTGCTTATCGCTGCAGCATTCTTCGGGAGCCATATATCTCCACTTTCAGCCTGTGGGTTAGTTCCATCAGTGGATCTGCAACAACAGATATATCCAGGATTGTGATTTTGTTACCAGAATAAATTACCAGGTCGGGTTTAATGAAGCTTCTACTCGTTGGTATAATGGTTTCGATCAAAGTCTTTACTGCTGTTCTTCTAAGCATTTTTTCTACTTGCTTCATGACACGATTGTGTCGTGCGCATCTCGCATTGTGGGTTATTTCACAGATTTGAAGTATGTGATTGAGGGTGCTTTCACATTAGCACTTTTGGTGACGCAAACAAACCGCGGGTCAGACCCAAATAATATAATATGAACACAGTCCAGTGGGGGCAGGGGGAGGGGGATCAATAGAACTCGGGTTCGGTCCAGGCAGTCGAACCAAGTGTGAAAGCACCCTGAGAGTCTCTCTAGATCTTGAGAGTCTGCAGGCTCCTCTGCATTTAGTCTCCTCCGCATTTCTGCCTCTTCCCCTAAAGGCCCTTGTCTTGGTGTTAAGTACACCTCCACGGAGTTTAATGCCTCTGAGGTGCAACCTGGGGAATACCTTACTGGGCTTTTTCACCCAGTGGTAACTTGCCCTGATGATATCCTCTGTCACCAGCTCCCTGCCATTTGCTAATGATTTCAGTAGCTTTGTCCACTCCTCTTTGGCTTCCTCTGTAGTGCACACCTCCTCTTTACCAATCTTACATGGTAAGTTGACTCTGTAGGATGGTCTTAAATGAGGGAAGCTCAGTCAGAGCCTTCTCTATAGGGTTTTAGCTAGTTAGGAACTTGCCAAAATCTTTTTTCTGGAGAAGGGGTATAGACGCTCCCAGGTTTGGGATCCCCAGGCCACCCGACTTAATTGGTGCATGCAGCAAGCCCAAAGGCGTATCCTTCAGTAGACGAAGCCATGTTCTTGTCTCCCTCCTTATCATCTTGTCAAATCATGCAATGGTGCTTTCTCCACCCGTCCCTCATAATTGTCAAAGTTGCAGACTTCTTGATGTTCAAGGACATACCGGCTGTTTAAATCCCTTCCTTAAGGCCATCAAGTTTCTTCTGAAGCTGTTCCGCGCTCTCAACTAATAGAATAAGGTCATCGACGTACACCACTTCTCCAATACGCTGCTCCCCGAGCATGACCCCGATCTCAGGGAAGGCCTTTTCAATCACCTCCCCCATAGCCAGAATAAAGAGGATTGGCGAAATCGAATCCCCCCCGTCTGACTCCCTTGCTGCACTTCGTAGTTAAGGCACCAAGATGTAATTCTGCATTAGCATTGATGCATTGATGTTCCAGGTACTTAAGCAAGGAAGGCGGTGTTCCAGCTTTCTCTGCCGCTGCCAGAATAGCTTGGTGGGATATTGTATCAAAAGCCTTGGTCAGGTCCAAGAAAGCAACTGCCAGGGGTCGAGTTTCATCATGTGTGCATCGTAACGAAGCATGAAGTAGGGAGGAGGCCTCCAGGAAGCTGTCTCTCTGTAGGAAAGCGTATTAAAGTGGAGAGAACTGGAATCCTTCTCTCATCCTCCTGGAGAGAACTTTGTGGAGGGCACAGGCTAAAACTGATGAAATGGCTATTGGTCGAAAGTTGCTTGGATCTTCTGGGCATTCCACTTTGGGTAGGAACGCCCCTCTGGCACATGATGATGTTCATTAACCCGGCCAATGATGGTAGATACCATGACAGCACTTCCTGGGCAGACCGCCTGTCCATCCCAGCCGATGTTTTGCCCATAGTGCGCAGAGCCACTTTGATATCCTCAGCTGTGACTGGTGATACCACACTCTAGTTTATGTGGTGCTGGTGGGACTGCAGAAGCAGGCTGATTGGACTGAGCACTGGTAGACCACTGAGCAAGAAGAGAAGATATTTCATTTAACTTACTGCTAATTTGATAAATCTGACCTGCCATGGCTTGGTTGCTTTATGTGAGATTCTGAAGCTGAAGTTCATGCTGTCCCAGGAGTGCACATTGAGCCAAGAGGGCTTTGTGAACTTAATCTTTGTCTGCTGGGTCCATAATTTGTGGCCAGATCATTTCGTTGTAACCAAACACAATTTTGGTCCCAAAAGCAGAACAGACTAAATATGATGCATTTATTTATTGCCAGAAATTAGATAGCACAGTCCATCTCTCATAACTAGTGAAGATCACAGAGATGGGCTGGAGACTAAACAGCCCAGAGGTATGTTGATGGAGCTGAGTGAGAGGTTTGATGGTTGGGCATGGCAGTCTGAATGCAGGATGAATGGAGATTGAGAGAAATCACATAAGCAGACTGAACAATCTGGCAATGAATAGCTGAAGAGCCAGGGTTTAAATACTGCAGGCAGATGAATTGATTTGAAAAAGGTGAGTCACATTCAGCAATCAGCCACAGAGAGGAGTGCATGGCCACGCCCCAGGATACACCAACTCACAGACAAATAAACACAGACACAAAAAACAATCCCTGACAACATTTTTATCATCATTTACAAAATACTGCAGAAAGAATACAAGAAATAGTTTTCAAGTATTTTATACACAGAAGCAGTAGTTGATGTGCAGGCACAAGAGGACTGTAGTAAGCATTCTCAGTCCTTTGTTGTGCAACTGCTGGATTGCAACAGAGTACACGGTGGTCAAAAAGAGGGAAAGCTCAGATAAACTAAGACTCACTTCTGTTTATTGTTTCATCGTCCTCTTCCTTTCCTTTTACAGTCATCCGTGCACATTTTTTTCTCTCTGTAAAGTTCACCCATTGACATTCTACACAAGCAAGATTACTTTCAGGCCAGTTCACAAACACATGGCTACAAACTCCTGACGCACTTCTGCATTTTAAAAAGTAGAATAATAGTACATACTCTGTCTTTCATTACAGACAATCATGTCAATTGGCTTTAATACAAAATGTATTCTCTGCTTTCGGTGAGTCTGTGCGTTTCTTGGCCAAACTTTGACTATTTTCATTGGTGTATTTCAAGTGTATTATAATTATTCATTATGATTCTAGCAATGCATAATGCATAAACATCAGGTTAGATGAGTCTAAATCAAAATAAGACCAAACAAATGACCTACATGTTTGCATACATAGGGTGTGTTACAGTATAACTGCTTTCTCAACAATTTATTGCAGTGATATAAAACTACACTAAATAAACACAGACAAATGTTTCACATGAAGAGTTTCATAGATTTGTATACAGGTCATACTATGGTTTCAAACCTCCAGAATTATTTACTAGGCACCAGAGGTGTCAAATTCAATCAGGTCTGCAATCAAGCATCATGTCTCCCCGTCCCGTCCAAACCATTCATTATTCTGACAATGACGATTATTGATTGTGAAAACCTCTTAAATGTGACAGCTATGCTGTTTTGTCCCAGCTGGGTCACATCAGCGGTGTGTCTGCCATCAGACCAAATCAAATCTCACCTCATAGAGCATGTCATTATGGCTTTCTCTCAAATGTGCTTGCCTACAATGCCCTGGATAAAGTCATTACAGTGAAGAGGTGAATGCTGTTTTGTTCTTTTGTCTGTCTACAATGCTGGTATGACATGATGGTAGAAGACATCTAATTTCATGATGTGCATTGTGTATCATGAGTGTTTGAGGATTCTGTTTGTGTGCTAATGTGTCTGTGTCAGTGGTGGGGGAGGAAAATACTAAGATACATCTGGAGAACAGGTGAAAATAATTTTGAAGACAAACCCTTTCCAAAGTAATTGGAGGAACTGCATCAAAGAACTTGACCTTTATAAAATGCTGGGAATAACTAATAAAGAACCATGAGGAGAATTTGCCAGATGGTATGTATGTGTATATCAGGTCAATTGTAACTCGGTTCAGAGCTAAGGGCATTTTAGGCCATCTAGACCTATGTCATAAATCATGCAAGACACCATTTGTCTGTCCCAAAACCTAGTGTAGTTGCTTTCTACTTCCTATATAGCCAGCACATTGCAAAAACATTGCAACACATTGCACTGGAACACATTACAAAGATAACATGGTGATACTCTAAGCATAAATATACAAAGCACAAAGGAATATTGCTTAGAAAAGTCCAAAATCGGTTAATCAATATTGTCAATCCAGCCCTACAAAAAAGCACACTAAATTTCCTCTAATTCCAATTCTGTCATTAATGACACAATGCTTCTCTGCCACTGACAAGTTTTTCTGGCAGTCCCTGTTTTCACTGTTATATGGTTACATCACTATTATATAGATCTGCGTAAACCAGACAGAGCGAACAGAAGATTGCTTACGTACAAGTTAGCTAATGTGATCATCAAACATTCAACAGCATCAAAACTGCCTAGAGTTGCCGAATGAAATATTGAACCCACAAAAAGGTAATGACTGTAAAGCTTTGAGGATAAAAAGCAAAACTGGGATGTGCTTGACATTAAAAAAAGTATGGTGACCAGGGCCCTCATTTATCAACAGTGCGTAGAAAAGGTTCTATATTTTGTCCAACGAATGAAATTTTGAATGTGCCCAAGTACAAGAAAATCTGTATTTATCAAACATGCGTACGCAGTTCTTACGCACGTGAGTAAGCAATCATTGTTGATAAATCCCACATGTGCGTAAGTACCATGTTTGTTCACGTTCACGGTCATTAGCATTCGGAAACGCCTCCAATGAACCATATATGGTGACAAAACTTCCCTTTAAAAATCACCTGATTGTGTTTTTTCCTCACCGCAATAATGTCAAAGAGAGCACTCTGTGCGCTCGCCAAGCAGATCAGCACGATCTTGGAAAACGCGCTCTCTGCGGAGCGCATTGTTTGCCAAGTCTTCCAATAACGCAAGATAAGCCATTGCACTGAGACAAACATTTTTCACAGCTGTCTTTTATAGGGTTTGACACCAATTACGCATTGTTTAAAACTAGACAAATTATAAATTGAGTGTTTTATAATTAAAGGAAATGCATGACATATGTGGATTGCTTAATGCATACTGTGACACTCTTAAATGCTTTTTATGTGTAGTGTCGCTATTCTACCACTAGATTCTCTGCGAAAGCATGCTCAGAGGTGTGCTTATATTTACACACATTTCTACATATAAGTACATGTTGGTGAATCCCACAATTTGCATGTAAATGTTCTTACGCACAAATCTGTCCGTACGCACCGTCGATAAATGAGGGCACAGGAGGGGACATAGGCGGTTTTGTCACGGCCACAAGATATTAATTAGTGGGAACACATCTTGTCGAGATAATTGCATCTTTATGCCGTGGCCTAGAGATCTTATTGTCATGAACTGCCCAAGACACAAGGTTGAGGATCCAGATGCAGAAGTTTATTAAGAGTAATCCACAATTGCAATCCACAAGACAATGACTGTGATTTTGTGATCTTCCTGTCAAACCTACTTCCTGCATGTACGATTGTATGAGTTTTCCCAAGGCAAAATTATATCAGTGCAGTTTCGCTACAATTGTTAACACAGTGTTGATGGCCTTAACTCATGTTGCGGCAAAATGTTCTGGATTGTATTACCAAACTACACTGTCTATCGCTCTTTTTTTAGAGTGAACTGAGTTCTAGTTTACAGTTCATACTCGACAGAGCATATACAGCAGTTCAAACACCCTAGGGTTGTGTGTTTTACACTTTTCAGAGCTTATTACAGCAAGCATACATTGGAAGCCTTTCGAGAGTAATCAAAAGGGAGCATTTCAAAAATAAGCAGTTTTTATGGTACTGACTCTTTGGGGGGAAAAACAAAAGTACAATGATTTAGCAAAATAATGAAGATTTAATAAGATTTAACTTGGATGACTGCATGCCATGAGTAATGTTAGAGTCTTTATGATTCACGTGTAATGATCGTTATTGTAATTGAGTAGCAATGACGCAAGAGACTGGTGGGCTTTCAGGGCTTATATGCATTAGATAATTTATAAGCTCCCTGACAATACTCACCCACAAAGCAAGTTGTTTTGTCTCTGCCGCTGTGTCAACTAATGGAGGGAGTCCTCTCATGAATGACACTAATCTATAAAAACAAACCAAAACATGACATTAAGATCCATTTTCCCTCTAGGGGTTAAACAGGGAAACTTTATCTTAGACAATAAGACATGTATGATGTTATTTATTCTGAGGAGTCACTAACTTGTGTTTTTAATGAAACTTTCAGCACATCTGCAGGATCAGTGGCCCCAGGAGCAACCTGACTTAAAATGCTTTTTATTTCCAAATAACAGTATCTCTCCAGTTCATTGGCTCAAATTTGCAAACTTACCAGTCCAGAGCCTAAACCACTGGGTTAGTATCTGCAAAAATGTAACACTCCCACAGTGCACTGTCCTATGTGAATGGACCCTAAAGGCCCGATATACTTATATATCGGAGAAAGAACTGGTGTTACATTATTTCGAACAAAATCAGGCCAATGTTGTTTGTATCGGGAGTTCTAAATAGCTTGCCAAAGCAAACTTCTCTGAAAGGTTTGCTCTGGCTGGTAAACATCTTTTGAACTACCATTGGTCCATGGCGATTTCGAAATAGGTAGGCGTGGCTCTGAGGCTACATGTGACTACAGTGGTTCAACCTTAATGCTTTTTGTGTGCCCAAAAAACAAAACGACTTTATTCAACATTATCTAGTGATGGGCGATTTCAAAACACACGTTACATCATAAGAGTTTTGAATTGTTGAATAAAGTCGTTATTTAGTTTTTTTGGCGCACAAAAGTATTCTCGTCGCTTCATAACATTAAGGTTGAACCACTGTAGTCACATGAACTGTTTTAAATGTCTTTAGTACCTTTCTGGGCATTGAAAGTGTTAATTATCTTGCTATCAATGCAGGCCTCACGGAGCCATCGGATTTTATAAAAAATATCTTAATTTGTGTTCCAAAGATGAACGAAGGTCTTACGGTTGTGGAACGACATGAGGGTGAGTTATTAATGACAGAATTTTCATTTTTGGGTGAACTAACCCTTTAAGTAATAAAAATTTGGCTTAGCATAGTGAATCAGGGTAAAACAAAAACACGTTTTGGAAGAAGGATTGATGATGTGTTGACTCAATATTTAAATTTTGTTCATTTTGAATATAAATAAATACATAGTGCAACTTTAAAGATATTGAATGAATTGCATGTCAGCTTACGTATTATTGCCCAAGAGCAGATCTATGCATGTCCATATGTATGTCATAGAAGAAAAAAAAAACTATGACTCTAACCACAGGTTGAGAGCTAGCTCCAACCACACAAATTGCAATGCTGTTTGCGAATATCCGTTGGAACTATGGTTTCAGGAAACACTAAATCGTTGAAGTTGCTTTTGGAAAAAGCACCCCAGGTCCAGTTATTTACATAGATACAGCATCACTGTGTTTAAAGTGTACACCTTCACAAACTGTTATTGTCTTATATGAGGAAGTTTGAGGGATGAAATGGAATCAATTTTAGCTGTGGTTGAAAGCAAAAGAGGCAAGCAAACAGTTTCACCCCAACACTAACAAGCAGGTTACAGCACAAGTAATCCAGATTTTTTTCAGATGCATTTTAAATGAAGCAGTTTTAAACTTTATTAAACATAAAAGTTTCTGAAGGCCTCTTGAGAAAATCACTTGAGCAGATAGCTCCCCTATAAGGCTTTAGTGTCTTCTGCACTGGTAAGATGACTTTCAAAGTGCTCGCATGCTTTCCAAGGTTTGTTTGATCTTTCCTAATGTATCGGCATCTTTCCCCTAAATAGAGCTTGATTTTGTTTTCATTTTCTTTGTTCCCGTTGCTTAAACAATTCATTAGTGCAACCGCAGGAGGGAGATGTCTTTTCATGCAAACCCACCCAAAGGGTCATGGTTCACATGATGTGTATTAATTCTACCAACAAACACCAGCACGTCCCACAGTTTCTTTTAATAAATCAATGAACTTTGGGCCAGGTAAGATGACAGCATATATCATGTGATGGTAGAAATGTGTCACCTGGTTAATTCTGCTATATTGTTCAACCCTAGGTACTGTATATCCGTGATGCCAAACAGACAATTATAGTCAAATCTGCATATTGTGTTTCATATACATAAATGTAATATTTTTTCACATCACAACACTCTACTTCTGTCTGGTGTAGGTTGTTTGCATGTAGTGTTTAATGCAGTGACATTTAATTAATATACTTTAATCTAATATTATTCTTATTCTAGCTTATGCTACTCTAAGCAATGTCTGAAACTTCTATTGTGAGCACTTCTTGTGTCTATTTGCCTCTTCACGGTGACTCGCTTGTTGTATTCCTCGCTTGTAAGTTGATTTGGATAAAAGCGTCTTCAAAATGAATAAATGTAATAAAATCTTTTTAGATTTCAAATAATGTGAAGCTATTGTTTTTGCACCAATGCCAAACTTTGCATTTGATAGGATTGTCCTTATCTCTACATCCATCCATAAACAAAAAGTGAAAACATTTAAGTGAAATGATATCATTTGAACTTATTTTGTCCCAGTAAGCAGCAGGGCTGTGCAAAATCCAGAATCAAATACTTGTCTCTCTTTCAATTAAATTGAATGAATTTTAACTGAATTGGCCACAACACACAAGTACTTGTACTGGAATATAAAATGGTACAGTATGACAGGAAAAGGAATTTACTGAATTATAATTCAGAGAAATTCAACACAGGTAATGCATGAGTGGGAAATTAAGTGTTTTTCCACTCTGACTTCCTTACATTCACATTTTAATTGCAATTGTGTTTAAAAGCCATTCTCGGTTCAAATCTGAATGGTGCCCAACTCTGGTAAGCAGGAAGTTCTCTCAACATCCTTATGGGTGGTTGTTTGCCCTCTCTACAGAAGCAGCGTGTCTGACTGTGTTTCCTCTGGAGAGCGTGGAGAGAGGTTGCGGGCTGTTTTTCCTCTCAGCAGTCTGCTTTCTGATAGCAGGGCTTTGAACCTTATCTTCCCTGCAATGAGTGATGTGGGCCAAGTCTTCACCAAATAGTATACTTCTTGCCTCACACTTGGCTTGCATAACTGTTTCTTTGCCCATCTCTGTAGCCTCTTCACCGAGATCAGCCTTCCTTTCAGACTCTGCACTTCTAGCTGTCACAACTTGTTGAGCAAAGTCCCTTGAGATCTGCTGGAACTGAGCTCTGAGATCTTGAGACTTATTTTCACTGTTGGGTTTTGCATATATTTTAAAATATTTTTTAAATTTAATTTATTCTTGGGATGTCAACGCTGAATTTTTGTAGCATCATTACTCCAGTCTTCAGTGTCACATGATCCTTCAGAAATCATTCTAATATGCTAACTTGCATCTCAAGAAACATTTCTTTTTATCAATGCTGAAAACTGATTAACGTTTCTGCTGCTTATTGTTGTGAAAACGTGTTGATTGATGTTGTAACCTCCATTCCGTGATGGAGGGAACAAGACGTTGTGTCGATGTAGTGACATTAGGGCTCACTCTTGGGAAGCCCCAAATACCTCTGATACTAAAGAAAAGGCCAATGAGAATTGGTGAGTGGAATTTACATGCCATTCCCCCGGACATACGGGTATATGTATAGACGTACGCACATACAGCAAGCGCATTTAGCCCAGCACACTGCATTGTTTTGGATGTTTGACAAGTTCTGTCGCAAAATATTCATCATAAAAAGCATTTTCATCATTTTGTATCTTTAGGTTCGTGTTAAAAATGACAGTGTGAATGCTAAGCGAACCAGGACTCTTACGTTGGATAAGAACAGCAATGAGATGGCAGGTTTGGTGTGGTTAGCCTTTAGCCTTGTCTGGGCGCCTCTGTACTTGCCGCATTTCTATTTCCGTGTGCACCATTTTCGCACCATTTCCGTGTGCAAGCATCCTTTCTCAGCATCCCTCATCTCCGCAAGGTGGGGCCATAAGTAGCGCTCATGGACCACTAAGGTGGACATTGCCCAACCGAATGCCTGTGCTGTGACCTTCAATGCCCATAGGACGAAATCGGTCCCCGAGCACAGTTTCTGCATAAGCGCTGGGTGGGGACCACCCTCGTGAAGGGGCAGTCATGGCCTAATGGATAGAGAGTCGGACTTGTAACCCAAAGGTCATGGGTTCGAGTCTCAGGTCCGGCAGGGATTGTCGGTGAGGGGAGTGAATGTCCAGCGCTCTCCCCACCCTCAATACCACGACTGAGGCACCGTACCCCCAACTGCTCCCCGGGCGCCGCAGCAATGGCTCCGGGTGTGTGTTCACTTGGATGGGTTAAATGCAGAGCACAAATTCCGAGTATGGGTCACCATACTTGGCCACATGTCACTTCACATGTCACATGTCACATGTGTATGTCCGTGGCATGCAGGGTAGAGGCAGCCTGTCCAGCGGCATTGCAAATTCTTGCCGTCACGGATGACATGAACTTACATGCTTTGTATGGGAGTCTTGGACGCTTCCTCTGGGTGGCGTTTTGGGGGCATAGGTGCACCACAATCACCCACTCAACCTGGGGAACATCGGAGTATTCCCTGGCAGCCCCGCCATCAAGGGTACTAGTGAGAGTGGAAGACCCTGAAAAGCATTTATTTTTAAAGCAGATAATAAAGGAAAAGCAACCAAGTGTTCAAAATACAGTAGATCTTCAATACTGTTTAAAAGCATCCCTGAATGCACCATGAATTTAAATGTCCAGATTAATCTAGTAATCTAGACAAAAGGTTCTACTTTGCAGAAGCTAACATATTACAGTTGATTTGCAATAATTACTAAAAAAAAAGTTCTCACCATCAGAGAAATTCAAGGTTTAAGTACCACCTACGTGTTTACATTCATTCCAAAATAAAAGAATCTTTGATTTGTCCAAAAGTAGTCATTATGTATAATAAATACATTTTGTCATTATGTAGCCATAAATATATTTAGTAAAAAAAAAAAAAAAATTTAAAAAAAAGAATTTAGTGGAATACAAAATGTCAATTCAAGCTGGAAGTAACACGTTCATGATTTCGCAAATCCACACTAAACAGCCCCAGCACATGCAGCATCAAAAACCATACCTACTAAGAGCAGGGACTGTCTGCACAGAACATGTTCTAACTTTCAAAAGCAGCTGGACAGAAAACAACAGAATGGAACAGAACACACAGGTCTAAGAGATGTTTTTTCAAAGCTGAACAACTTGACATGGCATCTGTCAAGAGTAAATGCAACTTTTCAGGGTATATACACTGCTTCAGGAGCATTCATTTTTATTCTACCTGAAGTGTAAAGGTGAAAACAAAACCATGATACATTCTGAGTGGAGCTGTGCACAGAGGGCAGGGACATGGGACCGAAACACTGTGAGGTGTTCCTGGAGCCCTGCCAGAACTCGTGCTGTCTCCTCCCCAGGAAAGAACATCACATCTGCTTCCAAGAAGAACAAACTGACCCCATCTTCATGTGAGCTCCGTGCGGAGAGTGGATAGGTGCGGACACGCACTGCAGGGACTAATCAATTATACACAGTCATTCTTATCGGCTCTGTTGATGAAGGTGGGGGGAGTGGTATATCGCTGATGTCATTGATTTGTAGTGCACTGAGGTATACTTCACCATGTAAATGAAGATATGCACCAGGGGTAATAGTCAGTGTTTTTGTAAACCACTTGTACAACCGCTTTGTACAATAAATCTGTATGAATAACAAACGCAGATCTGTCCACACATGATCATATACAATCAAGTTGCATTTATTCCTTTTTGCCCACCTGCTTAATATTTCCAAGGCTCAAATCTGCGACCATTTTGGTCGCATATGCTTCCTAAATTTAATGTGTGTGACCTCAAAATATATTTGGGAGCATTTGTGCGAGTTTGCATTTCTCTACAAAACGTTGGCTAATTACTGCACAGTATGTGCTGCTGTGAGCTGATACAGTAACCGGTCCATCGATCAATCACATAACCCAGTGGTTCCCAAACTTTTTAGAGTGGAGTACCCCCTGAAGGGATTACCATCCTTCTGCGTACCCCCTCTCTTCCACTTAGACTGCAGTCACACCTTTACCATTAAGGGACAATATTTGCCCCCTAAATTGATTTTCCAGTGCATTTTTTTTAACCTTTATGAATAACTTTATAAAATAAATAATCTTTAAAAAAAAAAAAGTTCAATAGAGAAATATGCAATGACGGTAAAACAAAGTGATACTTTTAAATATTAAACTAAAACCGCCAGTAGGTGGCAGCAAGTCACTGTTTTATGAGTGAGTCATCGAGTCATTAATTCAGTAACGAAGCAAGTGGCTGTGAATGAATCATTGAGTGAATCACGATTCGTTCAAAGCCGCAGAATTGTCTAAAGACACAGACATGTATTGTAGTTCTGCTGTGGTTTTCGTTAGAACTATTATTTCATTGCAAAATAGAGTAAATACTGAGTACTGTGTTTAAAATGTAGGTTTTGTTTTATGACCTGTTGTATAATGATGTCACGTTTGCAGTGGATATTTGGGAACATTTCCATTCTTGCTCGTTATCATCATTAAATACAATACCTCAATACATAACTCACACAAGGTATGATTTTGTATCGGAGAAAGTTTGAACTTTCTTAAATTAAATCGAAATTAATCCACTATCTGTGTCTATATTTGTTCTTCATGCAAGAAAGTGCTAAATCCCCATTTTACAAAGGTGCATTGTCGAGAACGACAGTAATTTAGCGCGATTTAAGGCAGCATGCTGCACGCAATCTATCATGTGCATGCTGCTTCTGTGGATACAGTCATTTTTGACTGCAAAAGTTGAGGTAATTTGATTAATGTACTGGATTTACGGCATTTTGGCCGTTAGAAATACATGCTTGGTTTTAATATTATTTTAAGGTAGAATTCAATTAAAGGGATAGTTCACCCAAAAATGAAAATTTGATGTTTATCTGCTTACCCCCAGCGCCTCCAAGATGTAGGTGACTTTGTTTCTTCAGTAGAACACAAATGATGATTTTTCGATTAATCGTTTTTTAAAATGTGGTCGATACGATATCGATTTTCAAAAGCCAGGTATCGATTTTTTCCGTATTTAATTCCGCAAACATTGGACATAATATCTGATTGACGTTAATCTTATTACTAGTCTTCACCACTAGATGGCATCCTCTTATTTACCTTGCGGGATGTTACAGCGGGCCGGTGTCATTCATTTAGTGCTGAACATGGCGGATGCAGCTGTGCATTTCAGCGTGAAAGACGTTCTGGACAGTTGAAGGAACTGTCAGTTTCCCGATCGGGCCAGCGCTGCATGGTCATTAAAGTTTATCATTTGCACGCGTTTTCAAGCTTTGCCAATATAAGCATTCAAGTGAAAGAGAACTCGCGCCCGCTGTGTGAGAAGTTTTGTGTGCGCGTCACACACAACGAAGAGCTCAGAGCTGCGCGCCACAGACAGTGTGCAAATAAAAAAATTATTTCTCTTTCACCTCTCTTTGCGTCTAAACGGACAAATTAAAACAAATTTATCTTTGCGAGTATCCCGGTAAACATAGTCGGTTACGGTTATGGTAAGCAGTAGAGAAAGAATGCATACGTGTCATTATTGTATGTATCAGTGCATTCGTTTTAAAGTGACAGCCACCTAAAATTCCAGAAGCTGTCTGCATTTTAATGTTAATCAAACTAAAGAGAAAATCACTCCGATCTTCACTTAATAATGTTTTTGTAACTTTAATAAGGATTAACCTTTGTATATAATCTTCACTGTACAAAATAAATAGTGTTTATTTTTGCTATTGCTTGTAGTTTAATTATTTGTTCTTTTTTATTAATGACTATTGACTTGTTTTTAATAATCTTTGACGTTTATATTAGTTTAAGCTGTGGTCTCAAATGGAATTGAGTATTGTTACATTTCACTGGTATCTAAAATATTGGGTGTCATAACCTTATTTATTACAATATAGGTAGGCTATACATGGGTCAAAAACAACAAAAACAATAACCATTTTATTCATTTTTTTTTTTTTGTGGTGGGGCCAGTGAAAATTTATTGAATTCATTGAATAAAAAAATCGAGAATCGAATCTGAAAATTGAATCGAGAATTGAAATCGAAAATCGAATCGAGATTCGAAATCGAATCGAGACCTTGAAAATCAAAATCGAATCGAATTGGGACATCTGAATTGATACCCAGCCCTAGAAGTGATGTCTTGCGCTTATGCTTCAATGAGCGCGAGACATCACTTCCGTTGTCAGAGCGCGATCAGACCTCACTAAGCGAATGCTGAACGCAGTTGAACATAGTGGTGTATTAGAGGTAAAAAATGATATAAAATACTGTTCAGTTTCTCGCACAAACCGATCGTTTCGTGTCTTAGGACATCAATGTGTCGTCACGAGCCGCAGGGTTTAATTTGGATTTGTCTGTGCAAGTTTTATTTACTCTTATAAAAGAAGTTCCCATTGACATGCATTATACGACTGACAGACTGCAACGGTTGGAGTTAAAAATCATCATTTGTGTTCTACTGAAGAAACAAAGTCACCTACATCTTGGATGTGCTCGGGGTAAGCAGATAAACATCAAATCTTCATTTTTGGGTGAACTATCTGTGACGACCAGGGCGGGCGAGAGCCGTGAGGGAACGGCGCGAGGCCGGTGACGCGAGTGATAATGAGCATCAGCTGCGAGGCGTGCCGGCCTCGAGTCCTTCACTGTCGTCGCTCCTCCTTTTATGCCTCCGGAGCTCCTCCGTGAGGGACTCGAGGCCGGCGCGCCTCGCAGCTGATGCTCATTATCACACCGGCCTAGCGCCGTTCCCTCACGGCTCTCGCCCGCCCTGGTCGTCACTCTATCCCTTTAACTACTCAGCATTTTGTTCACGTACCCCCTTTTGTCACCTCACGTACCCCAGTTTGGGAACCACTGACATAACCAATTAAACTTCCTCTTTACGTTCTTAAGTTTAAAGTAGATTTTAGGTTGGTTAATATTAGCCGTCAATCACTCCCTTTCACTACGCTCCGTTGTCAGGGAGCTAACCAGCACGCAAAATGTAAAGAGCTGAAGAGAGAAGATAAGAACAGTTAGAAGATCGTAGAACCATTGGCACCAAAAAAAGGTTTGTTTAAAAAAAAAAGCAAAATTTGTACTCAAATTTTACAAAACTACCATTATCTGGGTTTAAACAGATATTATCTGAAAGTGTGCAATAACAGGCAGCTTTTCATATTCACTTGACAGCCGTGCAACAACGTCAAGCCCTTCAGTACATCACCGTAACATGAAAGAGCCTTTAAACCTTTAATTACCCCACCATGTGCAATCATCGAGAGATCAGCCTGTTTTCTTTATAGTCTTCAAAACATCATAGTGATGACAGAGTCTTGGACTGACCAGAGATGATGACTCAGCACTAGGTGCAGGGGGGCATCTCAGAGGAACTAAAAGGCTGTATGATGGACAGAGTTTCATGAGAACACAGCTTACTGCGCAGTTGCTCAACCTTCATTATGTGTTTATTGTTTCAGTCCAAAACCCATTGTGCAAGCAAACCCCCATCTACTTGAAACTGTCAGTCACAACAGACAGTCCAATCACCAGCCTCCTGTAGATCACACCCCTGACAAACATTCACAATTTGCTCAATGAGTTATCTGTGCAACTCAAGAAGAAGAAGAAGTTTTATTTATATAGCGCCTTTCCATAGCTCAAGGTCGCTTCACATAGTGCTATACAATATATTTGCACATCCACAATACAAACACATAAGGCCAGATTTAGCCACATTTATCCAAAATACATATTGAAAAGATATGTTTTTAGCTGAGTCTTGAAGGTAGGCAAAGATGATATATTACGAAGTGTAAGGGGTAGCGAATTCCATAATTTAGGAGCATTAACACTAAATTACCCACTACCTACAGTGGACAGCCGAAAACGAGGAATGGACAAAAGACCAAGCTCAGATGATCTGAGGGACCGGGCAGGAGAGCAGGAGTAGAGTAGGTCAGACAGATATGGAGGCGCAAGACCATTTAATGCCTTAAATGTTAGAAATAATATCTTAAAGTGAATACGTGATGCCACAGGTAGCCAGTGAAGATCATGCAGTAGAGGAGTAATGTGAGCAGAATGCCTGGTAGAGGTGAGAACTCTTGCTACTGAGTTTTGAATGTACTGTAACCTTGCTATGAGATTTTTAGGCAGACCAAGAAATAGAGTATTGCAATAATCCAGACGTGATGTGATTAATGCATGAATTAAGATTTCAGCATCAGCTAGAGTGAGAGAAGATCGAAGACGTGCAATATTACGAAGATGGAAAAAAGAGTTTTTAACGAAGAAATATGAGAGGCAAAAGATAGAGATGAGTCAAATAAGACACCAAGAATACGGACAGATGAGGAAGGCTTAACATGAACCCCGTCAATTTCAAAGGACAGCTCCATCCTTTTGACTGAGGTAGCAGAGCCAATCACCAATATTTCAGTTTTGTTATTATTTGGTTTAAGAAAATTCAAGGACATCCAATGCTTGATATCCCTGATGCATGCAGTAAGTGAGTCAGGCAAAGATGGCCTATCAGAGCTGGTGGTAATGTGATTTGAATGTCATCAGCACAGCAATGAAATTGAAGTCCATGCATGCGTATGATGTCACCAAGTGGAGAAATATAAATGATAAACAGAAGTGGACCCAGAACTGAACCTTGAGGAACACCCTGTGAGACCGGAGCAGTGGCACATTTATACCCTTGTATGGTGATATAATATTTTCTGTCGCTGATGTAGGAAATGAGCCAGGAAAGAGCTGAACCAGTGATACCGATATCAGAAAGGCGAGAGATGAGTATTTCATGGCATACTGTGTCAAATGCAGAGCTTCGATCGAGAAGAATCAGGATGTTTATTAACCCAGAATCCATGGACAGAAGAATGTCATTAACCACACGAAGAAGAGCAGTTTCAGTTCTATGTGAAGAGCAAAATCCTGACTGAAAAGGTTCAAAAAGGCCATTAGCGTTTAAGTAAGATCTCAATTGTGAAGCCACAACTTTTTCAAGAATTTTACTTAAGAATGGTAAATTTGAGATTGGCCTGTAATTATTCATGTTTAGATGGTCAAGGCCCGGTTTTTTAAGAATGGCGGTCACTGCAGCCATTTTTAAGGTTCAACCTCAGGAACACACATCTTAAAGCAAAACAGTAGGTGTAGGATCAAGCTGGCAGGATGTGGAATTAGACTTCACAATTAGATCAAATATGTCAGCAGAAGTAGTGAGAGTAAAAGCAGAGAGAGAGTTTGTCGAGTGAGCCGAGTCAGCTGACATCAAGTGAACATTTGAGTCCGTTGTATGAGGGGTGTCTTTGGAAATGGATTCAGTGATTAACTTCAATTTGTATGAAAAGTAATCAGAAAAATTATTCACAAGCACCTCAGAGCCAGAAATTACATGTTGTGGAGGGTTAGTGAGTTTGTTGACCATAGCAAACAGAGATTTGGGCCTGCACGTAGAATTCTTAATAGGGGATGAGGAACTTGCAGCATTGAGGGCTGTATGGTAGTTGAGCAAATGTTCTTTCAAAGCCAAAGTGTGCACAATGAGTCCAGTTTTCCTGTAAAGTCTTTCCAAGCGACGTCCCATAGCTTTCATTGCTCGAAGTTCCGGAGTGAACCAGGGTGAAACATGTGCAGATGGAACCAGTCTAGTTTTAACAGGAGCATGTTAGTCAAGTATTTGGGAAATGGAATTATTATAGATGCTGCATATTTCTGATGGACAGTTGGATAGTAAACAATCTGACAAGGTGAAAGACTTAATTGAATCAGAGAAAGCAGATGGATCCACAGAACAGATTTTACAATAAGTGAGCATGTTTTTCAAAGGCTGTATAGATGTATAGGAAAACTAAAACTGAAGTTTAGGAGTTTGTGATCTGAGTTCCACTAACAAGAATATTATATAAGCCAGATGTACATATAAGATCCAATATATGACCACTGGAGTGAGTAGCAAAAGTTACATGTTGAGTTAGACTGAAACAATCCAGAACAGACATAAATTTGTTGCATTGTACAGTGTGTTCATGTACAGTACAGTCCAAAAGTTTGGAACCACTAAGATTTTTAATGTTTTTAAAAGAAGTTTCATCTGCTCACCAAGGCTACATTTATTTAATTAAAAATACAGTAAAAACTGTAATATTGTGAAATATTTTTACAATTTAAAATAACTGTGTACTATTTAAATATATTTGACAAAGTAATTTATTCCTGTGATGCAAAGCTGAATTTTCAGCATCGTTACTCCAGTCTTCAGTGTCACATGATCCTTCAGAAATCATTCTAATATGCTGATTTGCTGCTCAATAAACATTTATGATTATTTTCAATGTTGAAAACAGTTGTGTACTTTTTTTTTCAGGATTCCTTGATGAATAGAAAGTTCAAAAGAACAGCATTTATCTGAAATACAAAGCTTCTGTAGCGTTATACACTACCGTTCAAAAGTTTGGGGTCAGCAAGAATTTTTATTTTAATTTTTTTGAAAAGAAATTAAAGAAATGAATACTTTTATTCAGCAAGGATGCATTAAATAAATCAAAAGTGGCAGTAAAGACATTTATAATGTTACAAAAGATTAGATTTCAGATAAACACTGTTCTTTTGAACTTTCTATGCATCAAATAATCCTGAAAAAAAATATTGTACACAAATATTTTGTACAATTGTACACATTAAATGTTTCTTGAGCAGCAGATCAGCATATTAGAATGATTTCTGAAGGATCATGTGACACTGAAGACTGGAGTAATGATGCTGAAAATTCAGCTTTGCATCACAGGAATAAATTACTTTGTGAAATATATTCAAATAGAAAACAGTTATTTTAAATTGTAATAATATTTCACAATATTACTGTTTTTACTGTACTTTTAATTAAATAAATGTAGCCTTGGTGAGCAGACGAAACTTCTTTTAAAAACATTAAAAATCTTAGTGGTTCCAAACTTTTGGACTGTACTGTATATTAAGGGAATATTTGAAAATGGGCTCATTTTCCAACTCCCCTGGAGTTAAACAGTTTTACCGTTTTCGAATCCATTCAGCCGATCTCCGGGTCTGGCGGTACCACTTTTAGCATAGCTTAGCAATGATATTACACAGCGCCTCTCACAAATGTCTCGGCACAAGCGCGCCAGCGTTCTCACACCGGAAGTCACGGTGCTAATTACTTTGAAAATGACTTTTAACTCAGGCAAAAGTCTCATTTTCTTTTTAAAGGGCTAATGGATTACTTTTATTTTACTCTTCTAGCCAGTAAGAGCTTTCCCAAAACCATCATTAGCCCACAAGATCCATTTTTACCAACATAGTTCAACGATTTGGCATTTTCCTAAAACTGTAGTTCCAGCGAACGCTTGCAAACAGTTTTTGAAGAGTGAACATGTACATAAATACTTATGGGAATTCTGGAGTATGACATATGAGGGAACCTGCGATGAATTAAACATTAATTAAAACAAAACAACAGAGAGCAAAACAGTGAAATCATTTTCCGATCACTACAGCAGCATGTTGTTGTGGAGAAAGCTGATGACTGAATTAAGTAATTGCATGTAGGCTATGCCGCATGTACGCGAATTAAATACTGTATGAAGTGATTTTAAAAATAAACTGCTTTCTTTTGTTTGCGTAAACACTGTACGATTTTCGCCACAATTTGGCCATCTGAGACAAATTTTGTGCATCCTAAAAGATTCCTCTGATCTAAAATCTGAAGTCTTTGATCCTAAGTTTGATCAAACTTTACCTCCCACGACATTCTGGCAGTGTCAGAAAATTTGATGCACAGTCCTGCAGTGTGGCTTCCCCTACGACAACCGTCAAATCAAAAACCAAAAGGAGCACTGAATCTGGTGACGCAATTAGTTAGACAACAACAAAACACCACATGCTCCACACACAAAGTTGTTGTTTTTTTTCCAGTTTTCTTTTCAAGAGAAGCCATGATCAAAATTAACGCTAGAGACTTTCTATCCCGCATGTACATGCAGCTCACGTCACTGAACGTGTCACAGATTGATGATGTAAAACTGTGAACGAGTCTTCTTGCATGCGTTCCTTTTTAACTCATCTTCACTGCCGTACAGTGTGACACGGCTTACAGCGGGGATCATGTTCGTACAGTGTGACAAGAAACAGTTGTAAAGGACTGCTATTATAAATTGTACAGTGTACCCAGCTTTAATCTAAGCCCTGTCTGTGATACCAGGCCCAAGTATATTCATATATCTGAATCTTAAGGTGGCTTCTTGCTAAAATACTGTTTCCTGTCCCAGCATATGCATAGTCAACTGTAGGTAAGCTTTTTGTACATTGTAGGGCTCAAAAATAAGGATTTTTTTCTCTGCTGTCTGGTACTTCATTTTTTACTTGCCCTGCCACAAAATAATGATTTTTATTTTTAGCAATATAATTTTATATCGAAAATTATACAGCTGCGATGTAACTCCATAAATTCATTCACACATTTGCCGAAAAAATAAACATTATGTCACAATACAAAACACAAACATTTTTTAAAAATGTCAAACTGTTCAAAATTAAAAGGCACATTATATACATTTTCGCCACTAGAGGTTGCTTATTCAAAACAAAGGCGTAGCTTGATGACGCCTTGATTTCAGAGAACCATGGGAGGTGTTTGTCTTCATGTCCACAGCCGGTAGAAAAGAATCCGACCGAACTCGGGCAGAAATTATATTCATGGATGAGATTATTAACGTTACTGTAGCAAGGTTATTATAGTTTAGCTTTTTTAAATTAGTTTTTATTTTAATATCGTTTTCAATTTTGCTTTAAATTTAAGTTTAGTTTTACTTAGTTTCATGAATGGTTTTGTTAGTTTTAGTTTAGTTTTTATTTTGCAAACACATTTCTATTTAGTTTTTATTTTATTTAGTTTCAGTTATAGTTTTAGTAATTATAGTTTAGCAGCTAACAGAACACTTCCAGTGTCGACCAAAGAAAGCAAAGCAAGACATTTATTTTCAGCAAAATGTAATGTTTGCACAGTTTACAGTTAACTCTTGATAAAAATAACAAGGGTTTGAGATGCAAAAAAGAACCGAACAAATGCACCTTAAATTTACATAATACATGATGAACATGCATATGAACAAACATACATATTAAAGATTAAATCTTTTTGAGTTTGTGTGTATGTGACCCTCGTTGACTTTATCATTACCGATGGTAGTCTTCCTTTCCGAATCTTTCGCCATGAAGGATTTGTATTCTTCACGATGGTTGGTTTGCAAATGTACTTTAAGGTTTGTGGGATTTTTCCCCTTAATTTCAACACCACAAAGTGTATTATTCAGCGTCTCAATGCATTTGCTTTTATCCTGTTTCGGAATTAAATTCGAAATAGTCCCAAACAGGGCTGTGTCGTTTCCTACCCCCTGCCATCATTCATGTCTGTCGTATTTTTCAGTTAACTGATGTTGCTATCAGCCTCAGCTAACCTCACATGCATAAAGCGCCATCTACAGGTAAATGTATTATACAGCCTGTTTGGTTTTAAACTAAACCACGTCAGATTTTCCGCCATGGGATGAGAGCTTATTAATTACGAAAACGAATACTTATTTTTGATAATTATTATTTTATTTCAGTTAGTTTTTCAATAACTGTTGCTAGTTTCGTTTAGTTTTAGTTTTTCATTTATTATGAATTTTACATTTTATTTCAGTTAACGAAAATGTTTTTTAACTGATAGTTTTAGTCTTAGTTTCAGTTTTCGTTTACGAAAATAACCTTGTTCTGTAGTATGAAGCAGATCAGGGCAAGTGATGTGTGAGCAGAAACGAGGCCGCTGGAGCGATTGCTAATGAAAGACGAGCACGACACACGTCTCTAGAGCAGCAGAGCTTTTATTATGCCTTAGTCTCCACTTCTTCCGGTCAAGCGTATGTGGGGTAAAGCAGCACTGTTTATCATATTAGATACATCTGTGTGTTGAAAGTTGTTATAATGCTACTCTGTGTTTTTGCTCTGCTGAGACACTTAATGAACACTGCAGTAATCTAGATCGATATTAGGCATGGTAAAACATGGTACTCGCCGTAAATCAAGAAAACAAGAAGACTTACTGCGTTGAGCTATATCACATGATTAGTTTTCTGTCGATGAATGTATCAAAACAGTTGCTCATCTGTCTAATAAAACAAAATTTATTAAAGCATTTTTGGTGTTTCTATGGTTTCTACAAAATAAAACCGGAAACCGAGACGCGGGTATGATGTCATTGGTAGGCGACGCACGGACACGGTTCGTGTTCTGGTTAAAATTTCTTATTTCTCTGGATTTAAACATTCTTGGAAACATCTGGGATAATGTAAGTACACAAGTCAACAAAATATATAACACTGTTCTAGTGGTTTTTAGATATTTGAATCCAAAAATCTTACATATTGTGCCATTAAGAGAAATCCCATTTAACAGAAACTATTGTTTTATCATTTACACAAAAGAACAAACTTCTTTTTGGGAAATGTTTTGCTTGACAGTTGTGCTTGTGCTACCTTCTTTAATGTCGGAGTGAAAATGAAGTTGTGATAGTCTTTTCTTCCTTATTGTGACGTATATCTGAGTGAAATGGCTTCTGGAACAAGAAAAAAATGTAGGGAGGGACTTGATTATGTCCATGGGGAATTTAATTGGATGGTTGTGGTTTGCTATTACAATGATCTCATGTGAGTGACAGGTTCCCCCGCCTTGTGCCAGTAAACACATCATTAGAGAAGATATGTTGCTGCAAGAGCGGGTGGGGACGTTATTGTGATTAAAGATTACGAGGGCACGTGAATTAAAAAAAACAAACAATAATGATGTGCACGGATAAATACTTTATATTGTGTCTAATGCAAAGACACTCGCACATGATTTTTAAAAGTGTGTGTTAAATGTCCAGACACTTTTTGGGGTCACTGAATAAATAAAAAATATTTGACTTTATCTGATATGTTCCCAGCAGCCCTGCAGCACTGGGCATTTTGTGGGATGTAATGGGAAGGGTCAGAGGAGCAGGATTGAGAAACACTAGATCATATTATTCCTTAGTCACGGTCCACGAGAGAAAACTTAATTATGTTAAGAGATACAAATCACCAATCTAATTAGTTGAAAAGCCAATTCAATTTGTTTTAACAGTCACTGTAAACTCAAAAATGCTGTTATGTCATGCTGACTTAAGAAGAAACAGAGGTTAAAAGCATATTATGCAAATGGAGCACTTTGTAGTAAAATCTTCCACACATGTGGAAAAGGATGATGCCAGCATTTGTGCTGTGCTAGTTAAAATGGTACAGCTGTAATGAATACAGCTCAGCCGGGTGTAAAAGCACAGCAATAGCTAGAAAAAAAGTGTATGCTCTTTTCTGTGCTGATATAAGAACATGGCAACTCTTGCATGTAATCAAATATTGACCTCTTTAATGTCCAGTAAAGTTTTTAGAGGATCCGCTGTAAACTAACTTTTTTTAAAAACACCGTATAAAAAGTGAAAGTATGCCTTTACAGTGTAAAGTGGTATAAAATGTATACATTTACTGCACAAACAAAGTACTGTAAAAGCTTAAACTGACTAGCATCTTACATCTAACAGGCTAACGTCTCCCCCTAATGGTTGTGTTCAAAGTCCTGAAAGAAAAAGTATCACAGTTAATACTGTATTGGTTGTTTATTTAGGGATATGCTGGAACATAACTTTAGTTCATATGCTTTGCTGTGGCACAAAATTGGATTTACTGCTTAAAAAAGCAGTGAGATTAAAAGTTAAAGTTAGCACAGAGAACTAGACCGGTCATGGTTACATAAAATAATAGCGATAGATGATTTAGATAACTGCGATCACTGTGCACTTGATCACAATAAATTTCATGCATGTGCTATATCAAAGTGAACGTGATTTCACCAAGTAGCTACAACATAATCCTGGATCAACATCTTTTTTGGTCCTGGAACAACATTCCAATCAACCAATCAGATGTCAAGTTTAGGTTTACAACTAGGGTTAGATGCAGTGTTATTCACCTATCATTTTCCTCTGATTTTAAGGATGTTAAGGGTAGGGGTAGGGATAGGACTACATTTTCAGACAGGAGTGTTGTTCCAGGAACAACAAAATATGTTGTGGTTCTTGGGAAAATCACAGTGACCACTATATCAATATATGTCTAATAAGCATGACATTTTTGTTCCAGTGTAGTGCAAATTCCAAAGTCCAAATTTGGCATGAATGTATTCAAACAAACTTGAGGCTGTAACTGACCAAAATATGCGTCAATTAAGTATCTCTTAAAGGGTTAGTTCACCCAAAAATGAAAATTCTGTCATTAATTACTCACCCATATGTCGTTCCAAACCTGCAAGCAGTGGTGTAATGTAACAAAGTAATAATACTTCGTTACAATACTTAAGTATTTTTTGGGAGAATCTGTACTTTACTCGAGTCTTTAAATTTATGTAAACTTTTACTTTTACTCCACTACATTTCCTAAATAAAATGTATACTTTTACTCCGATATATTTTCCCAAAGCATTTTCGTTATTTACTACAAAATAAAGTCGGAAGAATACAGACTTCAAGCAAGCATGTGCAAACAAGTGCTCGCACAACCGCGGTTAATTTCATTTTCCGGGTTGCGTCCGTTGCTGGAGCGGCTGAGAAGAGTGCGCCGTCGTTATACAGTACGAGAGCGGCCTCTAGAGGCGAAATAAAAACTATCAATGAAGCATCGTAGTTTGTTTTGACACGTGACGTGAGGCTGCGCGCTGCACAGAGCGAGACACTTCAAAAACGGATTTAAAACAGACAACAAAACGGAATGTTATACAGTGTACACTACAGTACATGTTTTCATATCATTATAAAGTAATAAGTTTGTTGGCTAGATGCTGCATTAGTGGAGAACAGTAGTATGTTTGCCGTCGAGGCTGAGAGGATGCTGACATTAGTTGTACCTCAAGCGGTTAAAACAATGTGACAAAAACACCAACTGTTTAATGTCACGATTGTTAATATTCATTTGCATTAGTTTATATCCATTTGTTCGCTGTTATGCATTCCTTATCCAGTGAAGTTGCATATTTAAACTGTATTCTCATCATACAGCGACAGAAACATAAATCAGAAATGTATTCGATTTCAGTTCTTTTATCGGCACTGTAAAACATATTTTGATTAGATAATCAAGTTTTCTAAAATAGAGGCAAATAATGTGTGAAAGTATACATATAATAGACCCATGCTATGCCTTTGTGTGTAAAGATGGCAATTTTTAAGCATGACTGTGGATTTATATGAAATGGTACAGCTTTCCTGTAGCTCAGTGGTTAGAGCATGGCACTAGCAATGCCAAGGTCATGGGTTCGATCCCAGGGATTGCACATACTCTGATACAAATGTATAATGCAATGTAAGTCTCTTTGGATAAAAGCGTCTGCCAAATGCGTAAATGTAACACTTTACAATATGAGTCCATTTGTAACATTAAATAAGGTTAATAAAAGTTAATTGTTAATTTCAACATTTACATTTAAGCATTTTAAAATTTTAAAGTTGTCTTACATTAGTTATAATGCACTATGAATTAACATGAACGATCAATGTATAATTAATATATTAGTATTTTTAATATATAAAAATTACAATAAACATTTAGCCATTTTTTAAATTCAAAGAAACAAAATGTAAGAAAGAGTTAAAACTGAACACAATCTTGCTGCTCAAACTGTGTAAAGAACAATTTTTAAAGATTTTTTTGCTCCTTTTGTAATTTACATTTACTNCTTTTATCGGCACTGTAAAACATATTTTGATTAGATAATCAAGTTTTCTAAAATAGAGGCAAATAATGTGTGAAAGTATACATATAATAGACCCATGCTATGCCTTTGTGTGTAAAGATGGCAATTTTTAAGCATGACTGTGGATTTATATGAAATGGTACAGCTTTCCTGTAGCTCAGTGGTTAGAGCATGGCACTAGCAATGCCAAGGTCATGGGTTCGATCCCAGGGATTGCACATACTCTGATACAAATGTATAATGCAATGTAAGTCTCTTTGGATAAAAGCGTCTGCCAAATGCGTAAATGTAACACTTTACAATATGAGTCCATTTGTAACATTAAATAAGGTTAATAAAAGTTAATTGTTAATTTCAACATTTACATTTAAGCATTTTAAAATTTTAAAGTTGTCTTACATTAGTTATAATGCACTATGAATTAACATGAACGATCAATGTATAATTAATATATTAGTATTTTTAATATATAAAAATTACAATAAACATTTAGCCATTTTTTAAATTCAAAGAAACAAAATGTAAGAAAGAGTTAAAACTGAACACAATCTTGCTGCTCAAACTGTGTACAGAACAATTTTTTAAGATTTTTTTGCTCCTTTTTTAATTTACATTTACTTGTACTTTTACTTTCAATACTTAAGTACGTTTAATATTAAAAAAAAATACTTTTCGTACTTAAGTACAAAAAATATCACATACTTTAAAACTTTTACTCAAGTAACATTCTAAACAGTGACTTTAACTTCTACCAAAGTCATTTTCTGGTAAGATATCTATACTTTTACTCAAGTATGGTTTTTGAGTACTTTATACACCACTGCCTGCAAGACCTCCGTTCATCTTCAGAACACAAATTAAGATATTTTTGATAAAATCCGAGAGCTATCTGACTCCTCCATTGACAGCAATTGTTGAATAAAGTTGTTATTTTTGTTTTGTTTTTGCGCAAAAAAAGTATTCTTATTGCTTCATAACATTAAGGTTGAACCACTGTAGTCACATGTAACGATGTCTTTAGTACCTTTCTGGGCCTTGACAGTGTTAATTAAATTGCTGTCTATAGAGGAATCAGATAGCTCTCGGATTTCATCAAAAATATCTCAATTAGTGTTCCGAAGATGAACGAAGGTCTTACGGGTGTGGAACGGCATGAGGGTGAGTAATTAATGACAGAATTTTCATTTTTGGGTGAACTAACCCTTTAATATAATTTTTTAAATACTGTTTGTTTGTTTGTTTTTTGCATCAAAATATAGTTTTTATGAATAATGTAGCATTTTTTTCAGATAATACAATTTATTAATTAAACTTGATTAAGTTTAATTTTATCTGTCGTCTTTTTTTGTATTGAATAATCTGCAAGTGAGCCCTCGGTTCATCCAGGACTTGCTCTGTCCCCTCTCCTCTCCATGGCCTCATAAATCCTGCTTTGTATTGGACCCCATGCTCATGGGTCAGCTGCCTATGGAAATCTACCCAGTCTTCTTGGCACACACTGGAACCCCTGAACAAAAGCGGCACCCGGAATCACTCATGAAATGACACCTGGACTCTGAAACAAAGAGGAGGTTGGCCCAAAACATTTAACTAATTCATACAGTATGCCTTTGTACACTGAGATTTTGTGGGAGATCAGACACAATAAATTCTTCGCGGACAGAAGGGTGAATGAGAATGGAGGGATGAAAAATAAGGATGGCCCAGGTCAGTGTGAGAGAGTTTAGAGCCAGTTGACGATACTGCCTGTCAGTCCTGTTACCACAAATTTCATTTGTTGATCATGTCTTTGTGCCTTACAAATGCTTTTTTAGCATTGTTTTTTCTGTGATGTATCAAATGTTGTTGCAAATTATGCTGATTTAGCTAAAATCACCAAGATACCCTAAAGTTATGGCTAACATGATTACGGTTTGTGAGTGGAAACAAATGATCATATGCCAATGCATTTATGAAGTTATAACCTTCATGGAGTTATAATTTGGTTTTATAATTTCCTGCTAATATAAACTGTTGTAACGTTTTTGCCATTTACTTTTAAAACTATTTTCACTCATAAATTGCTTCACAAATAATTACAAAGAAACACATTCAATTAAATATGAAATGTTTAAGGTTTTTTTGTTTTTTTTTTAAACTTCATCCAATATTTTATTTACAATTTTGAAAAATCATTGTTTAACAGTATTTACCCTTTGCCTTAAAATGGAGACCTTTTGTGTGCACTGAATGTAGTCAGGGATGCTCATCTCTGCAAGCATGTCTTTACATACATTTTACAACCAAAACGGTGCATATTCAGCAATGGTAATCCTCTTTTTCACCTCATTATTCAGCCATCAGACCATTCAATGGCTGCAGAACTCATGCACTGAAAGACCTTCTAGGGTGGCATGGTGGGTGGAGCTTCTGAAAGTGGTCACATAGTGGGTTCACTAATGCACAGCCAATCCACGGATAGTCTTTATTTCCTCACCCTGGGCCATTCTCCACAGGTGACCAAAGGGGTGAAATCGTGGCCCTCTTTGCACTCAACCCACCCTCACACTCGAACACACATACCAAATTGCATAAATCACATGGTTCTTGGAACTGGAGTTTTTGGAATTAAATCTGAACGACAAAAAGGGAAGTGATGCTTTCAGGTTTCTGATTTGTTCCCAGGGTGACAAGAGTGGAGAGCGAGCTAATTTCAAATTAACCATTAATTGACTAAATTCAGCTTGTAACACAATCCATAAAAATGTAAGGCAATGATAAAAACTGACTTTGACTAAACAGGGATTAAATATTCTTGTAATTGACCCTTCGCAAAGACCCGCCCCCCTTAGTTACTGTTGCTTTGTCTGACAAGCCGTGGCGCTGTCACGCCACACACAGTGAAAAATACATCGCGGAGCAAAGAGGATACTGACAACACCTCGACAGACAAGACAGAGCAGGTTACTTATTATATTAAACAAAGTCCCAGCTTTCAAACTGTGTCGTTTTTTAAGAAATTCAAACAATAAAAACAGTTTTGTGGCTCTTTAATGTATCGTGACAGATTTCTGTAGCGCCTCAGCTCAAGAGGCTCGTGAACCGATCATCTCTTCCTACTAGTTTATTTATAGCATCAAATAAACATGAAAAGGAATGTTGTTTAAAACGCGGAAAGACGTCAATACACACCATTTTTCAAGTTTAAATCCACCGAGGTTAATCTTCTAACTCGTGACTGCTTTGTCGGACAAAATGGTGGATTCGGCGTTCTGATTGGTTAGATCGCTTGTCAATCAAACTCTTTGCGAAGGGTCAATTGGTGAAGGTTTGTATGCTGCCTAGCTATCAATAATTTAACCTGTGAAGTTCTACAGTTCGTGCTGTTACAGTGAATAACTCTGCAGGGAATAATTACACTTAACAAAAATATAAACGCAACACTTTTGTTTTTGCCCCCATTTTTCATGAGCTGAACTCAAAGATCTAAGACTTTTTCTATGTACACAAAAGGCCTATTTCTCTCAAATATTGTCCACAAACCTGTCTAAATCTGTGTTAGTGAGCACTTCTCCTTTGCCGAGATAATCCATCCACCTCACAGGTGTGGCATATCAAGATGCTGATTAGACAGCATGATTATTGCACGGGTGTGCCTTAGGCTGGCCACAATAAAAGGCCACTCTAAAATGTGCAGTTTTATCACACAGCACAATGCCACAGATGTCGCAAGTTTTGAGGGAGCGTGCAATTGGTATGCTGACTGCAGGAATGTCCACCAGAGCTGTTGCCCGTGAATAGAATGCTCATTTCTCTACCATAAGCCGTCTCCAAAAGCTTTTCAGAGAATTTGGCAGTACATCCAACCGGCCTCACAACCGCAGACCACGTGTAACCACACCAGCCCAGGACCTCCACATCCAGCATCTTCACCTCCAAGATCATCTGAGACCAGCCACCCGGACAACTGCTGCAACAATCGGTTTGCATAACCAAAGAATTTCTGCACAAACTGTCAGAAACCGTCTCAGGGAAGCTCATCTGCATGCTCGTCGTCCTCATCGGGGTCTCGACCTGACTTGAGTGGGCAAATGTGCCATATAGAATTTCGAACCTACAACTAAGTATATTTTTATGATAGCAGTAACTGTAAAGTGACTGCGGTAGGGTAATCAAAATAGCCTAATAATAAGTATGTGCTTTTATTTTTTATTTATTTTCATTTTTGGTTTAGTATATTTAACTTCTGCTTCAAAAAAAAAAAAATTTTTTTGTTTTTAGATTGTAGTGTTACAATGTTAGAATGAAGGCCTAATGAAATTTAACCCCTTTTTTGCACATAATATAGCATAGATTACACAGTTACATTCATGTTTGTTTTCATAGCCTTCGATATGAACATTGTTTGAAGGACAATATATTGAGCAGGATGTGAAATTAAAATTTTTTTTTTTTTTATTAAATAGTTGTTGTTTTTTTTCAAATAGAAACATTTACAAAATACAGATTATACATTGCCATTCAGACCAAAAATAGAGATATGATTTTTTGGCCATATCGCCCAGACCTATGGCATGCTTTAAATACTGAATTTTCCATGTTTTAGATAAGCAGTATTGATACATTATTATATAACTTGTTAAATGGTTATTTAACAATTAGCCTACATTCATTCCTGCGTTTCTAAATTTTTTTTTTTTTGCTTTTCAGCTCTGTACAGCGCGGTGGGAGCTGGTATAATTCTATTGTCTTGTAAGCTGGGTTTGCTAATGCTAATGCTAATGCTAGCAATGCACAGTTGTGCTTCTCTGTAGCTGAGTCTCATTTCGGAGGCTGCGTCCTCCAGAGGTTGCATTTGAAGGCTACATACGTCATCAAGGATGTCTTATTTAAGAAAAGTAACCATAATAAAATTGACTAATTATTCCTCATGAGGTGTAAAATATTTTAATTTCTTTCTTGCTTTGCAATCTATCGGCCTTGATGATGTATGCTGCCTTCAAACGCGACCTCCGGAGGACGCAGCCTTCGAAATGCAGTGTGTGCGTAATACTGCCATCTAGCGATCAGGTTTAAACCAAACACAAAGCAACTGATACGAATCTTGGATGTAAACAATCAGAACTAAATAAAACAGGCTGTGTGACTGCTGTAGGTTGCCCAGGTTTATACCGTGTATCAAAATGATCAGTAAGCAAGTTACTGAATTAATGTTAACAAGATTAGGAAGCTGCTATTTTCACAGCGCAACAGTTCCTCTCCAGGGAACTTTTACACTGCAAAACTGGACCTACTCTGATGGACGACAGTGTAAACAAAGCAGAAAAGCAGAAGTTAAAGGGGAGTATCACACACAGTTTCTGCCAATCTCATGTTAATCTTGAGTACCTATAGAGTAGTATAGCATTCTTCAAATCTTCGAAGAGTCTTTAGTTTTATAAGATTTATAAAAGAAAGATACGCTGTACAGAGTCTTTCCGAAAACAGCCGAGCTCCTGGAGGCGTGCCGTGTGAGCGAAGCTAAAGAGTCACGAGCACGTGCAGCTTTTGTGTAGAGATCGTCTGCAAGTTATCAATGGTCAGCTAAACAAATGTATTTAAACACACACCATACACCATCACATTATCTCTGGATAACTTTTGAATCACTATAATGAATATAGCTTATAGTGAATGATGAATAATGAATTTATGAATTCACTACGCTCGTGTTGTTTACATTATAAGCACTCAGGTGCCTATTGCCAACAAAACAGACATTTGAAGCAGTTTTACTCTCCGCCTGCATTTCCGACTCATGACCGGGATCATTATCGCAGTGACCGCTCCATCTTTCAATTTCAAACGATCTGTAAATCCAGTGTGGAACTGGGCCTTGTTTATGGTGATTGCAAAAATAAAAAAGCGATTGCAACTATCAGTTTATATGGTTATTTTAATAACAAATGTCGAGAGCGCATCAATGTAATGCGCGAGAACAAATCTCTCAGCTCCACTGAACGCTGGGTTCTTTGGGAAGCATCTTTCCCTCACAACCAAAAACACACTTCTTTGGTGACATTGTTGATTTCGTGCAGTCCTGTGACCTGTGCAGCGCTGCCGACGACTTACGTAAACCCGAACGTGCGTTGATAGGCGTGATCTTGCTCTCTCGCTCTGGTCGACGTGTGCGCGCGCTTCGGGGAGAAGTGGCCGTACAAGGAATTCCGCCCCGTTTAAGTCACTCAGGCCGATACTCGAAAAAATTAAATCCAAATCCTGTGACGATTTGGAAGAGAATTTTTGGAACAGAAATACTCCGTCATACGTCCAACTCATGTTTTGAAACTTTGGCCATGTTTAGCATGAGAATCCAACTCTTTAACAGTGTAAATAAGTCAGAATAAATGAAATAGTATAATCCCCGAGCGAGCTATAACCCACATACATGTAGTTTTTATGTTTATTAGAGGCTGAATTCATATCAAATTCTGCGGAACTTCCCATACTACTTCTATATAGAATACCTACTTCATAAATAGTATGAAAATAATGGAAATATATGGTTCAGATCATTCAAACCATATATGGAAATGGAGGTGCNAATAAAAACTAATATTGACAAACTATATTTGAAAGCTTAGAATCTCTAGTTTGCATATTTGGTGACTGATTTTCAAAATAAATTACAGAGGAGCAGTAATTTATCCATTTGCAACAAGCATATTTTCATACTCATAAGGCATGTTCAGACCTTTATTTTGAAATAGCGATGAACATGAACAATCATTAAAGATTGAAACATGTTTGTTTTCATGCCAAGAGTTCAAAAGATAACATCCATTCAATTTTGTGAGAGAAAAAGGTCTGAAAATGTTTTTAGTAGAAAAAAAAAATACAATTATGATTGTGGCAGCGAGCTATAACCCACATACATGTAGTTTTTATGTTTATTAGAGGCTGAATTCATATCAAATTCTGCGGAACTTCCCAATACTACTTCTATATAGAATACCTACTTCATAAATAGTATGAAAATAATGGAAATATATGGTTCAGATCATTCAAACCATATATGGAAATGGAGGTGCCTTTATATGGTCACTTGGATGTCATCTAGTGAAAAAGTGTGGTACTGCACCCAAACAAAATCTTACTGAAAGCTCATTTTTTGAGATATCAACCTGAAATTTGGAACACAACTTGTTCAGATTTTTGGCTTTGATTTCCTTGCAGTTTTAGAGTAAAACTTGTTTTAAAAAATATTATATTTTTACATTTTCATAAACTTAAACTTCTATAACGTTTTTCCTGTTTCACTTACATAAGTTATTTCACTTCTACAATAATCTGCCAAATTTCATCTTTAAAACAAGACCAGCCTTATGTCTATATTCCAAAGTATTCTTGAATTACAACCATTTAAGTTTGGATAGTTCATTTTCATGTCTAAAAATAAAAGTGGGGGTGACAGTTAACAGGTTAAACAATCATATCAGAAATCATCTATATATAGAAGCAGCATCCAAAATGAACATTTCACAAGCATCAAATAGCTACAAGGTAAAAAGTGGCTTAGATGAGTAAATAAACTGGCCAATTATTGTTTAGGAACTGCACTGTAGTGCATGCTTCAGATCACTGTGCAAAACTGTGTCTTTGACTGCCACTCATCTTCAAGTAACGCCACATTTTTCCATCGGCTTATCTAGATGGCATGTGGAATATTCCTCACAGAAGCTGCTAAAAATATATATATATATTGAAAAAAATATGATCTTTCATGGTCCTCAGGTTTTTGTGACAGGTGTAGTTTCACTGAGAGATGAAGACACAGTGAATTGTGCTACTTTCCAGAAATATGCTTTGTTTTATGACATTGTGGACTACAATAATTTATTGGTATGTATTAGCTACTCATATTGCTATTGTTGTCAAATAGTTCCATAATGTTTAAAGGCAAAAAGTTAAATTCCTTAAAAATCTAAAATAATCAAATTTTGTTTTCTGCTGTGTCATTTACTAAAATGAACCCAAGGAAGAATAAGATTTAATCATTTTCATTTATATGCACCACCAATATAACAGCACCCAGTAATAACGGCAATACTGAACTACAAATAATAGCATTAAGCATGCTACTAATACTTAGTATTAAAAAAAATGGAAAAAGTCTTTTTGATTCATAGAAATGCTTACCAATTATACTTCTGTTTAAATCTAAAAACGCATAAATGTTGGTGTACTGTCCAGTTGTGATAGAAAGTGACCAAGTGTAATGACTTTAGAAGATAAATACACATTAAAATCACTGAGGTATTGTGTTGCTAAGGGTTGTGTTGCTAAAATCACTGCCATACAGTGTTGTTTAATTTCATATCGACATGAAAACATCTCTACTATAAGTTTTAGGTGGAAACACCATAAGCAAGAATCGTTAGCCTTGTTGATAAAAAAAAAATTAGCAAGGCAATTAGCCTGTTAATGGCACCATTATAAAATTATTATATGTAGGCTAATAATTTAAGCATATATGGTAAAACTATTAATTATGAATCATATATATTCATATACGTGTGTTTGTATACTCTCCCTACCTGAATAATCAGAAATAAACATGATGAGGTCAATTCCAGTCATTCTCCTGCGCGCCAAAATAGACATCCGGTGATGAGAGCGAGACGCCCCCAATATTTATTATAATATATTACTATTAATAATATATTACTGAGATATGTTAACATGGCAGCAACGACAAAAAAAGAAAAAGAAAAAAGAAAAATGAAATCAAACGTTTAATAAACGAACACGCATTATATAGTAAGCAGCGACCCCTTGTGGTATTGAAGTTCCTAAACTGATAATGTGGCTCATGAATGCACTTCTGTAACAGAAGTCTTATATTTCACGACCACAAATCATTCCATCTTTTATAAAACATTTATTTAGCGTTTTTCTGGAAATTTCAAGAACTATATTAATTTACATTTAGTTATGCTATGTAAGTGTATTATGTAATTGTAATAAGAAGAATAAATATTTAATTATTTACAGGATTCTTACGCTCATGAAGAACCTGGAAATAAGGGAAAAAGTAAATTGTGGTTTCTTGACCTACAACGTCAATATATTGATCTAATTATGCTCAGTTCTAAAAAAAAAAATCCTCACAAAATAAAAATGATAGATAGATAGATGATAGATAGATAGATAGATAGATAGATAGATAGATAGATAGATAGATAGATAGATAGATAGATAGATAGATAGATAGATGATAGATAGATGATAGATAGAGAGATAGATAGATAGATATATGATAGATAGATAGATAGATATATGATAGATAGATAGATAGATAGATAGATAGATAGATAGATAGATAGATAGATAGATAGATAGATAACAACTTAGAAAATTATCAAATCTGAAACATAAAGAACCAAACAACACAGACATCAGAACTGAATACTGTTCAAAACTAAAACAATACAAAGACACAATTAGAGTGAAAAAGCAACACCATCTGACCAAAAGTTTACAGGAGATAGAACAGTCAATAAATCAGAATCAGTTCTGGGATATGTGGAATAATCTGAGCACAACAAAACCACAAGACCTACCAATACAAGATGGAGAAATCTGGACAAAACATTTTGAAAACTTATATAAAGAAATCCCACCAAAACAACTCAATGACAATTATAATCTGATCAACCAAAATCTACAAATTTATGAAGACACAATTAAAAATAATCAAAATCCACTCGACTTCCCAATTACACATGAAGAATTAACAAACAAACTCAAAAGCCAAAAATGTAAGAAATCTTGTGGTGCTGACAGCATTCTGGGTGAAATGCTGAAACACAGCACACCTGAGCTGCAGACGGCTGTGCTCAAATTATTCAACATTGTACTTAGTTCAGGCTGTTTTCCTGACATCTGGAGCCAAGGACTTATTACCCCAATTCATAAGAGTGGAAATAAATTGGACCCTAATAATTTCAGAGGCATTTGTGTGAGCAGTAACCTGGGGAAGTTATTTAGCAGTATTTTAAACAAAAGAATTGTAAACTTCCTTACTGAACACAATGTCCTGAGTCGGAGTCAGATTGGCTTCCTTCCAAATCACAGAACAACTGACCACATTTACACCCTACACACCCTAATCAATAAACACGTAAAACAGACCAAAAACGGAAAAATATTTGCATGCTTTGTCGATTTCAAAAAAGCATTTGATTCTATTTGGCACGACGGATTATATTACAAACTTTTACAAAGCGGTGTAGGGGGTAAAGCCTATGACATAATTAAATCAATGTATTCGAACAACAAATGTGCAATACGAATTGGCACCAAACATACAGAATTCTTCACCCAGAAGACAGGAGTGCGGCAGGGCTGTAGCCTGAGTCCAACGCTGTTCAACATTTACATTAATGAACTAGCGGTGCAGTTGGAACGGTCTACAGCTCCCGGACTCACTCTACAAGACAAGAACATCAAGCTCTTGCTGTATGCAGACGATCTGGTGCTGCTGTCACCCACTGCACAGGGACTACAGCAGCACCTGGACCTGCTGGACAACTACTGCCAGAACTGGGCCCTGGCAGTAAACCTCAAGAAGACCAACATTATGGTCTTCCAGAAAAAGCCCAGATGTCAGGAACACAGACACCAGTTCAGTCTAGGCAGCACCGCCCTAGAACACACGATGCAGTACACTTACCTCGGTCTGATCATCACTGCATCGGGGAGTTTCAGTATGGCAGTGAATGCTCTCAAAGATAAAGCTCGAAGAGCTCTATACGCCATCAAGAAGAGATTCCAAAACATTGATTTACCAATTCCAATCTGGTGTAAAATCTTTGATAGTGTGATTCAGCCCATTGCGCTGTATGGAAGTGAGGTTTGGGGTCCACTCAGTGATCAGAGCTACACTAGATGGGACAGACATCCAACAGAAGCCCTACACACAGAATTCTGCAAAATGATCCTAAAATTACAAAGAAGAACACCCAATAATGCATGTAGGGCAGAATTAGGCCGATTCCCATTGATTATTAATATGCAAAAAAGATCCCTCAAATTCTGGATGCATCTAAAATCAAGTCCCACAGAATCGCTACATTTTAAAGCATTACAAACCCAAGAACTGAACCCCGAAAAGAGTCCCCTCAGTCAGCTGGTCCTGAGACTTACTAACCTGACTAACTCTACTAACACTAACCAGTCTCAGACCAGCACTGCTTCTCCAAACATCAAAATAAACCAAATCTTCAAACAATCTAAAAATACATATCTGGAACATTGGGACGAGGAAACTAAAACACAAAGTAAATTACAATTCTATCGAACTCTGAAATCAAATTATGAATTAGAAGAATATCTCCAAAGTGTCAAAGACACAAAGCAGAGACGGATCCTGACCAAGTACAGGCTCAGTGAGCACAGTCTAGCCATCGAGACCGGCAGACACAGAAAGAGCTGGTTACCCAGAGAGCAAAGGGTGTGTGTTCACTGCAGGACAGGAGAGATCGAGACAGAGACGCACTTCCTCCTTCACTGCCACAAATACATATCAATTAGAGATCTCTACTTCACAAAATTCAGTAACGTAATAAAGAACTTTACTGCCATGAGTGAAGTAGAACAAATAAAGTTCATATTAGGAGAGGGACCGACAGCAGCTCTGGCTGCGAGATACGTGTGGACGTGCCACAGCCTGAGAGACAGCAGGTGAATGTGTGTAATGTGTGTGTCTGACCTCAGTGTGTTTCCCTACCGTCCACCACAGTGACCCTCAGTACGTGTGTGTATATATATTTGTTTAACCAAATGTTCAGACATGTTCTATTGTGTTACACTGTTAATTTAAGTTTAAGTTATGTTGTAATATTTGATAGCATTATAATATTTGATATTATTTTCTTCTATTATACAGATGTTTTTATTATTGTTTTATGTATGCTTTGGCAATATTGTATTATTTACAGTCATGCCAATAAAGCAATTTTGAATTTGAATTTGAATTTGAAAGATAGACAGACAGACACATAGGCAGTTAGTTAGACAGACACATAGACAGTTAGTTAGACAGAAAGACAGAAAGACAGACAGATAGATAGATAGATAGATAGATAGATAGATAGATAGATAGATAGATAGATGATAGATAGATAAATAGATAGATAGATAGATAGATGATAGATAGATGATAGATAGATAAATAGATAGATAGATAGATAGATAGATATATGATAGATAGATATATGATAGATAGATAGATAAATAGATAGATAGATATATGATAGATAGATAGATAAATAGATAGATAGATATATGATAGATAGATAGATAGATAGATAGATAGATAGATGATAGATAGATAGATGATAGATAGATAGATGGATGGATAGATAGATAGATAGATAGATAGATAGATAGATAGATAGATAGATAGATAGATAGATAGATGATAGATAGATAGATGATAGATAGATAAATAGATAGATAGATAGATAGATAGATAGATATATGATAGATAGATAGATAGATAGATAGATAGATAGATAGATAGATAGATAGATAGATAGATAGATAGATATCTGCGAGCTCGAATGCAACACACAGTTGAGCGGAAGTAGTCAGTTGGTCGCTATGACAACAGAGCTCCATTCTGTTAAAGTTAACAAGTTACAGAAGAAACAAATCTGACAAACAGGTAAATCGCAACTAACTTTTCGCCTGCATCTATAGTGAACTTCCTCATGTCAGTTTTAAATCATTTGTGTTACACAATTGTTGTCAACGGCGAAATGTAATAATAAAAACACTTTTTTCTAATGTTTATAATCCGCAGCATGTCTTCAGCAGCGGTGAGCGGCTCGAGGAGGACTCTCCTCACAGACATTAATACACACGGGAAAACAGCTAACGTTAAGTAAGCGCTGATTATTAACTCAGAAACTTCACTCAAACGTTTTGTCTTCCATCAAGATGCAGACTGTGTTTACTTAAGTTTAGGTCCTTCCGGGAATGGATAAAGGATCCCATCATCTATCCTGCTGAGGAGAAAACTCAAATCCCCACCGAGCACGAGATAGCGCAGTAAGAAGTCATTTGTGTTTTAAGCCCATTTCTGCCACATTAAAAAAAAAAAACACTTCATCAAATCATATGACATATGATTAATCGAAATGACATTATGACATAGTCGAAATTGTGAGATACGTATATTGTATATTATGTATATTATGACATACTAAGTCTAAATCATTACTGAAAATGTCATAATTATGACATTAAAAAGTCTAAATGATGACATAAAAAGTCAAAACCTGACTTAAAAAGTCATAATTAGGACATAAAAAGTCATATGACATACAGAAAGTCTTAATTTCGACTTTTTAAATATAATAACTATGGCTTTTTGTCATGGTTTCGACTTTTTATGGCAGATTTGACATTTTGATGTCATAATTAATAAGATTTACCAATGAATGTTTTTCTCTTATGTGGCAGAAATGTGCTCCTTATAGTGGTTCTGAACATAATTGTTTTAGTTTTAAGTAATAATCAGCTGCATGTTTCAAGTCGCATATTCCTTTATGACTTCACCATTGCCTTATCCCTTAGATTCAGGAAGACTTTGTGCCATAATGTCTGCGTTGGGATGCTGAGCGAGGGCTTTCACCGCTCGTTTGCGGAGCTTTTTGCGCTGCTGCAGCGATGGGAGGAAGCGGAGCAACATCCGCACAAACTACAGACACTACAGCAGCACCTCACCCGGGCTGAGACCGCAGAAAGAGCCGGTGATTTCGTATCAATGCACATTACGCCGTTTGAATAAAATATTACATTCAATTTGGGATTTGTGGGCACAGAAATTCATATTTTGATTGGGTCAAGGGTGTAGCTATTCTGTGGAATTCTAAATATAATAATAAAAAAAGGGAAACAATCAGATGCACAAACCCGATTCCAAAAAAGTTGGGACACTGTACAAATTGTGAATAAAAACAGAATGCAATGATGTGGAAATTTCAATATTTTATTCAGAATACAACATAGATGACATATCAAATGTTTAAACTGAGAAAATGTATAATTTTAAGGGAAAAATAAGTTGATTTTAAATTTCATGGCATCAACACATCTCAAAAAAGTTGGGACAAGGCCATGTTTACCACTGTGTGGCATCCCCTCTTCTTTTTATAACAGTCTGCAAACGTCTGGGGACTGAGGAGACAAGTTGCTCAAGTTTAGGAATAGGAAAGTTGTCCCATTCTTGTCTAATACAGGCTTCTAGTTGCTCAACTGTCTTAGGTCTTCTTTGTCGCATCTTCCTCTTTATGATGCGCCAAAAGATCTGGACTTCAGGCTGGCCATTTCAGTACCCGGATCCTTCTACGCAGCCATGATGTTGTAATTGATGCAGTATGTGGTCTGGCATTGTCATGTTGAAAAATGCAAGGTCTTCCCTGAAAGAGACGACGTCTGGATGGGAGCATATGTTGTTCTAGAACTTGGATATACCTTTCAGCATTGACGGTGCCTTTCCAGATGTGTAAGCTGCCCATGCCACACGCACTCATGCAACCCCATACCATCAGAGATGCAGGCTTCTGAACTGAGCGCTGATAACAACTTGGGTTGTCCTTGTCCTCTTTAGTCCGGATGACATGGCGTCCCAGTTTTCCAAAAAGAACTTCAAATTTTGATTCATCTGACCACAGAACAGTTTTCCACTTTGCCACAGTCCATTTTAAATGAGCCTTGGCCCAGAGAAAACACCTGCGCTTCTGGATCATGTTTAGATATGGCTTCTTTTTTGACCTATAGAGGTTTAGCTGGCAACGGCGAATGGCACGGTGGATTGTGTTCACCGACAATGTTTTCTGGAAGTATTCCTGAGCCCATGTTGTGATTTCCATTACAGTAGCATTCCTGTATGTGATGCAGTGCCGTCTAAGGGCCTGAAGATCACGGGCATCCAGTATGGTTTTCCGGCCTTGACCCTGACGCACAGAGATTGTTCCAGATTCTCTGAATCTTTGGATGATATTATGCACTGTAGATGATGATAACTTCAAACTCTTTGCAATTTTTCTCTGAGAAACTCCTTTCTGATATTGCTCCACTATTTTTCGCCGCAGCATTGGGGGAATTGGTGATCCTCTGCCCATCTTGACTTCTGAGAGACACTGCCACTCTGAGAGGCTCTTTTTATACTCAATCATGTTGCCAATTGACCTAATAAGTTGCAAATTGGTCCTCCAGCGGTTCCTTATGTGTACATTTAAGTTTTCCGGCCTCTTATTGCTACCTGTCCCAACTTTTTTGGAATGTGTAGCTCTCATGAAATCCAAAATGAGCCAATATTTGGCATGACATTTCAAAATGTCTCACTTTCAACATTTGATATGTTATCTATATTCTATTGTGAATAAAATATAAGTTTATGAGATTTGTAAATTATTGCATTCCTTTTTTATTCACAATTTGTACAGTGTCCCAACTTTTTTGGAATCGGGTTTGTACTTTATATTGCTCTATTCTAAAAAAAAAAATCTGATGACAGCTGGGAGTTTACTTTGTTTTATTAATTTTAAAACAGTATTTACAACTAAACAGTTGCTAAAATAATATATTGGATTTTTATCCTGTACATGCTTATCTAAATATATAACAGTTTATAAGTAAATATTGTCTGTCTTCCTTATTAGACTGGTATATTAAATCCTCTGCATCTGTCTTTCCTGCTCCAGGACAGTACAGAGAGGCGTATGAGAACCACTTGTTTTTGGCCCGGTTTTTCGCTGAGCCAGAAGACAGATGGTTGAAGCACCATTTCTTTCAGCTGGCCCTACATTCAGCTCGCAAATTCAAAATGGACTCTGGCAAAAGAGAGGCTGAGGCCAACTTACACATGGGCCAAGTTTATTTAGAGAAGGGTAACACACATTAACAGTCCTTCAATATATGGCAGTCTATGTATTATGTTATGAGCTTTTTCACATCTATCTATCTATAATCCTTCAAACAAGTTTTTTTTTACTTTTTTTTACTTTTTTCAAAGTTTGTCTTGACAAACAGTTATATAAATTTCAATTCAATTAGAATTTTTGGGGGGAAATGTTCCCAATTGTTATGAACATAATATTACAAATCACACTGCAAACAAATCTTACTGATCCTATTGCTGCAACCTGATCTGTGGAGAGAAACATGACCCTCTTTGTAAAATTCACCCAAACAGAAGAAAAAAAGAGAATAAATGCTGAGCATATAAAAATGACTGATGATTCATAAATGCTTTACTAAATAAATGTAGCAATGCTGTGCGCATGTGTGTTGCAGGTCAGCTTGAGCTTGCACAAGAGCATTTTGAGGGGTTTTACCACCTGACCATGGGCCGGTCATGGCAGGACACCAGCGGCCGCATGCATCACTCACGCTCATGTGAGGAGCTCCAGAGGGTGTATACACTGCTGGCACAGAGGCTGCTTCAGGACCAACACTATGCAGACGCCATTAAGATGCTCACCAAGGCCTACGAGATGGCTAAAGAGTGTATGCACACCCAGTTCACACCCCCTTTTAAATGTTCATATTGGTGATTCCTTGTCAAATTAGAATGACATCTTTTATTTATTTCTTGACAATACAATCCATTAGTGATGAGATTTTCGTGTTCAGCCAGTTGTGCAGTCCAGAATAACTTGGGGCAGTAGAACTAATTTCCACTTCAACCAACAATACAGTCTCTTCAGACCTCCAGCAATAAAACCACACATCCCTTAAAGCACAGTGTACTCTTTCACACCCTTTGTTTTTGATTCCTGTTGTTTGTTATTGATCTGACTTCTAGCGGGAGACCGAGGATCAGAAGGAGAGGCAGCCTATCAACTGGGCCTGGCGTATCAGAGCACAGGAGACCAGAAGACCGCTAAACAGGTCTGTATAGACTGCAGCACTCACAAACTCTGTTTGTTCATTCTGCAGTTATTTGTTCTTTGAGGTTTTTGTGGCTTGTGTCAGTTTTTCAGCATGCATTTGGAGATCTCCACAACACTTGAAAATACAGACAGCCTGGGTAGAGCATATGAAGCCATTGCCAAATCTCTGGAGAGGTAGATGCACACAATTTCACATGTAGTCATACACAATCGCACAATGCAAGTGTGTAATTTCTGCACCACTAATGACACCAAACTAAGTAAAAAAAAAAAGACTGTATCCTTGTGAAAAGGAAGTGCGCCTAATTGTATTTCAAATCTTGAAAGTATATATTTTTAAAAATTGTACTTGCAGATATTATAATATAATATTAATGAATTAAAAGCCCAATTAACCGTGCGTTCACACTGCCGCCAGCGAGATCGTCAAAGTGACAGGAAGTCATTCATTTTCAATGTGAGCCGGCGGNGCATGCATTTGGAGATCTCCACAACACTTGAAAATACAGACAGCCTGGGTAGAGCATATGAAGCCATTGCCAAATCTCTGGAGAGGTAGATGCACACAATTTCACATGTAGTCATACACAATCGCACAATGCAAGTGTGTAATTTCTGCACCACTAATGACACCAAACTAAGTAAAAAAAAAAAGACTGTATCCTTGTGAAAAGGAAGTGCGCCTAATTGTATTTCAAATCTTGAAAGTATATATTTTTAAAAATTGTACTTGCAGATATTATAATATAATATTAATGAATTAAAAGCCCAATTAACCGTGCATTCACACTGCCGCCAGCGAGATCGTCAAAGTGACAGGAAGTCATTCATTTTCAATGTGAGCCGGCGGCGAGCTCCAGTGAGAGCGGCGCGGCACGTCTTGGACGGTGAGAGCGTCGAGGAGAGTTGAAGTCAGGTCAACTTTATGATAATGAGATATGACGCGGTTCAGCAGCAACAAATCGGAATGTAGAAGTCCTCGCTTGAGAGGATTTCGATTGGTTGCCACAACTTGTCATTTACTTTGACCGTCCCGCCGGCGGCGGTTTGAACGCATAGTACAGCGTTGTTGGCAGGGCAGCCAAGGCAAATTTTGACACTCTCATGAACGTACAGTAAGTGTGCTTAAAGGGTTAGTTCACCCAAAAATAATGTAATTTATTACTCACCCTCATGCCGTTCCACACCATTAATCTTCGAAACACAAATTAAGATATTTTGTCAAAATCCGATGGCTCAGTGAGGCCTGCATAGGGAGCAATGACTTTCCTCTCTTAAGATCCATTAATGTACTAAAAACATATTTAAATCAGTTCATGTGAGTACAGTGCTTCAATAATAATATTATAAAGCGACGAGAATATTTTTGGTGCGCCAAAAAAACAAAATAAGGACTTATATAGTGATGGCCGATTTCAAAACACTGCTGAAATCACGTGACTTTGGCGCTCCGAACCGCTGATTCGACACAAACGATTCATTATGCTCTGAAGCTTCATGAAGCAGTGTTTTGAAATCGGCCATCACTATATAAGTTGTTATTTTGTTTTTTTTGGCGTACCAAAAATATTCTCGGCACTTTAATATTAATATTGAACCACTGTACTCACATGAACTGATTTAAATATGTTTTTAGTACATTAATGGATCTTGAGAGAGGAAATGTCATTGCTCCCTATGCAGGCCTCACGGAGCCATCGGATTTCAACAAAAATATCTTAATTTGTGTTCCGAAGATGAACGAAGGTCTTACGGAACGACATGAGGGTGAGTAATAAATGACAGAATTTTCATTTTGGGGTGAACTAACCCTTAAAAGAGAGTACACTTTTAAAAAGACTTTTGTTGTGCTTTAAAGAAGTACATGGCTCTAGCATGTCAAAGTTCCGTTTCCTGGGAATACATGAATGAAAGTAATGTATACATTGAATGGAATGAAATTGCTGTGGATAAAAGTCGAAAGCATAAATGTAAATGGTGAAACTTCCTAAATGAGGAATGTGATAGAGCAGACAATTAAAAATGTTGACTTTTGTGATTATATGAACCATGTGTCATAGGCAGCATTTACACTGCAGGTCTTGATGCCCAATTCTGATTTGTTGACTATATCTGATTTTTTTTTATGGCCAGCTTACTTCTTCCTTTAAAAGTGATCATATCCGATATCTGCATTTACACTATACACTTGGCGAAACAACCCAAAGTAGACATACTGAAATCATTTGCCACCGTCGTTTTTTCAATGGCGTACGGGATGGGAATATCCAATCTGTCCACTTACATGGCAGATGCAAACGCACATATCCAATTCATACCAGATTCATTTACACATATGAATGAGGCCTGAAACCGATCTGAGAATATCGGAATCCATCCTGCTTACACGTTTGTGCGTCATATCCGATCTGTGCCACATGGGAGGAAAAAATCGGAACTGGGTCACTTAAACAATGTAATGTAAATGCGGCCATAGAAACATGTGTCTTATATCCAGATTCACTGGTGCATGCCCTAGTCTACATATCTATCATATTCATATTTATTTCCATCATATTAGATTTAAATAAACAAATATTATGAACTACTACTTTTTTTTTTTCCGGAACTAGACCAATATGGCTACCCCTGGTCTTATTAAAAGTCTTAAAATTAAAAGTATGTCTTAACATTTATTTTGGTACATACATTACTTGTCTAAACTTTGGACACACTTGACTGAATGTATGTTTCTCACGACATTAAAAACTTTTAGATCTAAAGGTTTAAATGTTTAAAGTAGACAAAGCAGACAGATTTAAATTGTGACTGTGTACAAATTTCTTTACCAAACTTGGGCTGGATATTGAAGGATCGAGTGCTCAGCATACATGTGAACAATGTGTTCAGAGTGGACAGACCTGGAATCTAGAAGCAAAAAAAAAAAAAAGAAGCAATACAAAGTTTTCATTTGCGTTTTTGGTCACCACATAATACTTTCATATCAAGACTTATTATCTTTTAAATCTGGCTTTAAAAATTTTTTTTGACTATGTGACTAAGAAAGTGTCTATGCTTTTGACTGCTAGTACTGTATATGTAAGGCATGGACTTTAGCCAGAAGGTGGCAGTATAACAGGGATAAACCTCTATGTTACTGCATGGTGAATGTTAATAAGTTGGTTTTTAATAGCTTGACTTGTTAGTCATTGTCATTTAGTCAATTAAAATGGGGTGTAATGGCACTTGGACCCTGATAATTGCTGCTTGCATTGCATTGATAATCTTGCTTTCTGAACGTGTAATCAGCACTCGTTTCTTTCTGTGACTTAAGTGTGTTTGTATGTTCCAGTGAAGGCAAACTAACAGAAGCAACAGAATATTTGGAAAAGTTCGCTGAGATTTCTCTAAACAGCAAACAGGATAGAAACCTTGAGAAAGCCAACATGTGCCTCGGCACCATCCTCAACTCTGGAGTAAGAGAAAAACTTCAAATAAGGATTATTTTGTAGTAAAATTGCTTAAATCTACATGTGAGTTAAGAAGTCATAAACTCTGTTCTAAAACTAAGTTTTGGAATGGAGAAATTAGCATACATATGTTGTATGAGATGTACAAGATCTTTGTGCACATTCAGAGTGTTTGTATTGTCGAGATCCTAGGATACAAGCATTCTTATAACAAGTGTGTCTGTGTGCTTATTTGTGTACATAGAAGCAATATGATGGAGCTTGTGTACATTTTGAACATGCATATGAGATTGCATGTAATCTGGCATCAGTGCCCAGGCTGCAGAAGGCTCAGGTTTGTGCGGGCAGTGCCCGTGCGCTCAGCATGATGCAGACGTATCACACGCTCATAGTGACCCCTGGACGCCAGAACATCAAGAAAATCGTCAGCTGGAAGGAGAGAAGAGAGGATAACTTCAGTGCTACATCACGTGAGTGGACGTCAACTGAACAGTTCAGCTGAATTCTCTGCTGTATTGGAGGTTTCTGAATTTGCTTGTGTGTCAGATAATGCACAAACTCACACTATTATTTTCTTAACAGAGAGCAAGAAATGAAGACAGTGGACAGATGAGACAGAGGGGAAATGTTTATTTCAAGGCTGAATAAAGTATTGTTATCTGTTTTAAATCTGTCTTTTAAAGAAATCGTTAATGAAAAAGAAGTAAACGTTAAGATACTTTTAAAAAGAGTAATTATTACTGGAATAATATACTTAAGAATTACTTAAGTGCGAACTATGTGTGATGCTTTCAGACACTTAATTGCATGTTATTTACAGTTAACTGAAAATGTATTATGGTTTAAATTCATATTAAATTAAATGAGTTAAATTTAAGTGTGCTTTATGGCCCACTTATCTAGGACTCTTATTAGATCTTTACATGGAATTTCATAATTACTTCTATTGTCTTTGAAATATGATTAAAGTGTACAGCTGAATGTACTGACAAGCATTTGTGATAAACTAAAATATACTTTGTCATTTTTATTGAAACTTGTATGTAATGTATTCAAATATATTTATAATAATACATTTGTAAAGATGAAGTCGAAATTTAGTTTATATTAACTTTAAATGTAATTTAAACATAATTTTAATATCAATATTATTAAAATTATAATCAAGTACTTTACATGTGCTTTAGTATGTTAGTCAACACATCGAAATGTGTCATTTTTAAAGCATGACAAAAGATTATGAAAACATAATGATTTAAAATGTACTTTAAAGTAAAACCTCAAATTTTACATTCTTACACTTTTTGAAAGTGTACTTAAGTGTGTTAAGAAACAGTCATTAAAGTGTAGCCTACTCTCTTTAAATTCACTTAAGCGGCCTTTTATTTAATTAATATTTTATAAGTACACTACAAATGCACATTCAAGCACACTTCTTTTTTTATAAGTGATTCATCAAAAAAATGATCATTCTGTCATCATAAGGCACTTCCCTCATGTCATTTAAAGCCTTTGCACAAATGTTTTCACGCTGAAATTATGATTTATCGGGTAAAATATTACACATTTACAGAAAAATTTTGAGCCAGCTGAAACAACAGCACACACTCCTAGTGGCCTTTTTTATCAGCTGAAATGTTTAATATCATATTACTCTTTGCACCGCTGTTAAGCTCTTGATCTTTATATCCTGTGTGTATAAAATCCTGCCAATTCATTCTGATAACACTTTACCATTGTAATCAGTAACGTTATCAAACATTATAAGATTGTACAATGTGTAACACCCTGTTAAAAATATCATTAAATATGATTATATAATATTTGAAAGAAGTACTGATGTGAGAAGCGTTGTATAATCATTGTTGATGGCTTAACCTTCTGGTGCTGCTTGGGCGGTGGTCAAAAATCATTTATTTTAGTATTTTACTATTTTTACTATTACTATATTTACTCTTTTAGTCTGATAATATTTTATATTTAATATTTTGTATTTTTAGGGCATTTTATGGAACTAAATTATATTTATGGAATAATTATGATCCATTTATTACCTCTTAATCACTTTTTGATCATAGACCTGAAAATGAAATTTTATAAGTTTCTAACTTAAACTGTCATAAATCTTGACTGCTTTGGAGAACAGACTTTTTTTCAAAGTTTGGTCTCTTTTTAAGACACTTGGCAGATTATTGCTAAAAAAAAAAAAAAAAATAGTTATAGGTGTTTGTTTATTATAACGAAAAATGCACAAAAATACTATTTTTAAATTTTATATGAAATATATATTTCCAAAACATGTTTTACTCTAAAACTGTGAGAAAAATCAAAGCCATAAATCTAAAGAAGTTGTGTTCCAAATTTGAGGTTGATATCTCTAAAAATGAGCTTTCAGTGAGATTTTGTTTGGGTGCAGTACCAAACATCTCCACTAGATGAAATTCGCTTCCCATTCGTTTCCAATGAGGACAATTTTGACCGCAAACAGTACAAGTGTGACTTTTTTTTTTTTCAGGACCATTTAACCTTTTCAAATCATGTCCATGATTGTTTTGTGTTCACATAGCAAGTGCCAAAACCTTTACCAAGTTTCGTACAAAAACATAAAATTTTTCGGTCAAAAATAACCGAAGAGGATTAGGGCCAAGCAATAATAAAAAAATAAAACCATCTAGAGATTAAAGTTGTTTTAATTTCGAGAAAAAGCTCGTTAAATTTCGAGAAAAAACTCGTTAAATTTCGAGAAAAAAGTCGAAATAAAATGTTGAGAATAAACTTGTTAAATTACGAGAAAAAACTCGTTAAATTTCGAGAAAAAGGTCGAGATAAAATGTTGAGAATAAACTCATTAAATTACGAGAAAAAACTTGTTAAATTTCGAGAAAAAGTCGAGATAAAATGTTGAGAATAAACTCGTTAAATTACGAGAAAAAAACTCGTTAAATTTCGAGAAAAAAGTCGAGTTAAAATGTTGAGAATAAACTCGTTAAATTACGAGAAAAAAACTCGTTAAATTTCGAGAAAAAAGTCGAGATAAAATGTTGAGAATAAAGTCATTAAATTATGAGAAAAAAGTCGTTAAATTACGAGAACAAATTCGTTAAATTATGAGAAAAATGTCGTTAATTTTCGAGAAAAAAGTCGAGATAAAATGTTGAGAATAAAGTCATTAAATTACGAGGAAAAAACTCGTTAAATTTCGATAAAAAGGTCGAGATAAAATGTTGAGAATAAACTCGTTAAATTACGAGAAAAAAACTCGTTAAATTTCGAGGAAAAAGTCGAGATAAAATGTTGAGAATAAAGTCATTAAATTACGAGAAAATGAAGTCTTTAAATTACGAGAAAAAATTCGTTAAATTACGAGATAAATTCGTTAATTTAATGACTTTATTCTCAACATTTTATCTCGACTTTTTTCTCGAAATTTAACGAGTTTTTTCTCGAAATTTAACAACTTTAATCTCGAGATGGTTTTTATTTTTTTATTATTGCTTGGCCCTAATCCTCTTCCGTACTGAACAGNCTTGCACCACAGGGTTAATGATTTATTTTATTATTATTGCAATGTGTATTGATTAGTTTTAATGAGATCACACAATTATGTAAAGTAGCCTAACAGTAGCCTAACAGCATTCAACAACAAAAGTTATTTAAAAACATTCAGAGATAGGAATATAATTTTCAAGTGCAAAAAGGAACCATTTCCTGACCTGCTCTTCAAAATACTTTAGTTGGTCTAATAGCCTACAACATAATATTACCTGATTGGTTACCTGACTTCTTTTTTCTTTCTTTTTTACAGTGTATTCACAGCAACTTGCTTTTAGGAAACCTGATGAAATTCTTTATTTGTTGTATAAAAGGTTGTGTTATGTCCAGCAGAAAGCCCATCCCTCTCTCTCCATACCACTTCCTCTTTCCCACATCAGGATCAATGACAGAACAGAACCCGAGCGGCACTGACAGCTCGTGCCATGCAGCTTTACGGGATTTTCCCTTTGAATTTGGAAGCGCTCTCCATGAGTCATGTCTCCACACTCGCATTTCTTGTGTGTTTGGTGATAGTGGTTAGATTACTGATTATGAGGAGGAGGGGGATGCGAACTATGGAGCCGTTTCCAGGACCACCTGCACACTGGCTCTTCGGACACGTTAAGGAGGTAAACAACTACAGATACGAACTGCCCAGCTAACAACAAATATGCTATAAGATATGAAAACTTTATGTCTGAATGTTCTCTGAACGTTCAAAACGTCCAGTTTATGAACTGTTTTAAAATCTTTTTTCCCCTTGGTTATACGAACGTTACATTTGATCATTTTGCAAACATTATGCGAACGTTATGTTCTCTGAACATTCTGAAACAAAACTAAAACACTTCAGGAAAAAAGTTCCATGTAGCCTGTAAATAAAATAATGTTTTTGTGCTAACGTGTTGAGAACATTATTAAGACCAGATAACATGTTATTAATGTTCCTGGAAGAATGTTTGCTCATAACTTTGAGAGAATGTTGCCAGAACATTAGCCAACGTTCCCTGTTAGCTGTGTATAAGCTAAACCTGAAGTTCAGTCATGCTTTTTTACTAGTGATTTTTATGTTGGTTTCGAACACCTGTTGAATAACTTTTAATAATAATTTTTGGGAGTTTTATACTCCTAAAAATTAAGATATCATCATAATATATTTTCATTATATTTTAATATCTATTGGATAACTCCTGATGTACATGACATAAATGATGGTGCAAGTTGTCACATGTTTTTTGTTGCCAGTTCATGAGTAGGCCTACTACAAAATGTATGAATAAAAATTCCCCTGTATTTGACCTCCTTATCTCCGAGGGCAGCCGTTGTCTGTTCACTGCAACTCAACAATTACGCAGTTAAATTGTAAGGCAGTAAACAGAAGAGCCTTGCATTGCACACATTCTTCAGCAGCAATTGGAAGAATTCACGTGAAATTAATAACTTTATAACGTCATTTGTTCTTGAAACATGTTGATAACAGTTGCACAATCTTTTTTTTTTTTTTTACATTCATAGTTTCGCCAGGATGGACACGATTTGGAAAAGATTATGAAGTGGACTGAACAGTATCCATTTGCCTTTCCACTGTGGTTTGGCCCATCATTGTCCATTTTGAATATCCACCACCCATCTTATGTGAAGACCATTCTCACTACCACAGGTGCTGATCTCTTTGATTGTTTGAATGACACTTTTTAGATTTATATTATACACTAATTCTTTCCTGAACATTAATAACCAAAACAAGCATTTTAAAAATGAGTTTATTTTGCTTCATTGACAGAACCCAAAGATGACTATGCATATAAGTTTTTCATCCCTTGGTTAGGTAAGATTACACAAAAGATCTCTCTCTCTCTCTCTCTCTAGGCCTATATACTTTAAAGGCATAGTTCACCCAAAAATGAAAATTTGATGTTTATCTGCTTACCCCCAGGGCATCCAAGATGTAGGTGACTTTGTTTCTTCAGTAGAACACAAATGATGATTTTTAACTCCAACCGTTGCGGTCTGTCAGTCGTATAATGCATGTCAATGGGAATTCCATCTATAAGAGTAAAAAAAACATTCACAGACAAATCCAAATTAGACCCTGCGGCTCGTGACGACACATTGATGTCCTAAGACATGCTGTCTGCGAGAAACCGAACAGTATTTATATCATTTTTTACCTCTAATACACCACTATGTCCAACTGCCTTGAACATCCGGTTGGTGAGGTCTGAAAAAGATGCGCTCTGATGCCGGAAGTGATCTCTCGCATGTATATGTCAATGAGTGCAAGCGATCAGTCCGACATCAGAGTGCATTCAGACCTCACGCACCGGATGCTCAAGGCAGTTGGACACAGTGGTGTATTAGAGGTAAAAAATGATATAAATACTGTTCGGTTTCTCGCACAAACTGATCGCTTTGTGTCTTAGGACATCAATGTGTCGTCACGAGCCGCAGGGTTTAATTTGGATTTGTCTGTGCGTGTTTTTTGACTCTTATAGATGGAATTCCCATTGACATGCATTATACGACTGACAGACTGCAACGGTTGGAGTTAAAAATCATCATTTGTGTTCTACTGAAGAAACAAAGTCACCTACATCTTGGATGCCCTGGGGGTTTTTCTTTGTAAACAGTTGTTAGATGCTATTTATACTTAGTGCAAATAGTGGCAGATAGGCCTACTATTTGCTCATCAGTGTATTGTAGTATACTTTAAAACAGTATGCAGTAATAGCAACATATTCAGTGTGTATTATTATATTTATTAAAATCATAAACGGATGCAGGCTTATTGGGACATTACTGTTCCTAAAGCCCTCCCCTACACCTAACCCTACCCGTTAAACACTTTATTCTCACTAAATACCTGTTAGGCACTTTATTTCCACTTTTTGAATATTTTCTTAATTTTTATTTAAAATAAACACCTCTCAGAGCTGATATGCAATGAAAAAAGCCAAGGGAGAAGAATGAGTTCAAACTCGGCTTGGTTGCATCAAAAGCTAAGGCCACCCATCTTACTCTCCAAGTCACTGATCCTGTTATCAGACAGGTTTCTTTTGTAATTTTCTCTGGCTCAATCAGACACTGGTGGGCAGAGTTAGTGTAAATAGCCTCTGCCAACAAGACAGATTATTTGCACTTGATGTAAATAGACACTCCATTTTAATTTTATAATGAAATGGCAATCTCATTAAAAATTTATTTTTGTATTTTAACCATTTGATGTATCCTAAAATTCACAAAATTAACCCTCTGGTGTTGTTCTGTCATTTAAACAACAACAAAAAAAATGTTTTGAAATTTTAAAAATAGCTACTTCACCGGAATGGTACGAAACGCAATGACTTTTGTGCAAGTCACTATGTGACTACGAAAAAAATATTTTGGACTAGTTAAATGGTTGTAAAAAAAAATATATAGTCACACTTAGACACACATATACACACATAAATGAACTGGTGTGACTGTAACACAAAGCGAGTTTTTTAAAATGCATGAAATAAAATCAATTATTAAGCCTAAAAGCAGTAAAAAAATGGACAGCAAGGGAAAGGTTTGACTCTAAAACATCAAGAGTACAAAACAGACACACCAACTCAAACACAGACTTACTTAGACACACTCACAGATACACACACAACACAATATTATACACACAAATTAACTGGTTTGGCTGTAACAATATGGAAAAATTGATCCAGAAGATTTAAATAAGAGGTTGAAATCAGGTTGATTATGCTCTGATAAAGCATTTTGTTACATTTTCATTGAATTTTGATGTTATGTGTTACAACATGTCTTTCTCTGTCTTCAGGTTTGACTAGTAAAATTAATGCAAAAACTGACACTTCAAATCAACATTTCAAAAAAAAAAAAAAAAAATCTAAACCTTGACAAAAAAGTAGTCTAGAATGTCTAAATATCTATCCAAATCCACAACTTAAAAAGAAGTATTTAAGTCTAAAAACAACTAGAGGATTTATAAGCCTTTTTATATAGAGCTATAAAGGAATCTAGTGGTATCCATGTCATATATGTTTTTCTTTTTTTACTCCCACGGATGGCACTAATTTGCCTTAAAAAATTTGATTTTAAAGGCAGTCTCTATTTTAATATGAAATACTGCTTTAATTGAATAATAATACTAAAAAAATAATTTTAAAAATTTGTTTTAAATGGGAAAAAAATATTAATTAGTAATTCTCTCGAAATACAAAATAAAAAATATTATTGAACAAAAATATGTTACATTGATTTTACTGAAAATAAAAAAAAAGTTAATTTCAGGTGTTTGGCCACTTTTGACCACGAACAACACAAGTGTGACCCCCAAATGAACAATACCAGAGGGTTTAAGTAATATTTCAGCATTCGGCATATGTGACAAAATTAAAGATGTTCTGTTCTGTGACTTTTACATTGATTTTTCACACAATTTTTCATGTCAAGCTCTTCTCTCTTCACTGTTGTCACCTTGGCAAACAAAAAAACTAACTAAAATGTTGCTTATGGCAAAAATGACGACATCTAAAGGACAGTTGTAATTCAACTAAAAAGCTGATTATTTTTCGCATTTTAATCTCTGGGTTTGGAACCAAGGTAAAACAATGAAATCTATACATAAACAGCATTTGAAATGTTTCCAATTTCCAATTCCAGTTCCAATAAAAATCTACCCATGGGACACAAAAGTAACAGTAGTTAAAGAAACACCCTGTTAGTAATCACTACAGCTAACTCTTCACTGTCTCCTCAGGCGATGGCTTGCTTGTGTCTACTGGACAGAAATGGTTTCGGCATAGACGACTCCTCACTCCCGGTTTCCATTATGATGTTTTGAAGCCTTATGTGAAACTTATTTCTGATTCAACCAAAGTCATGCTTGTAGGTTTAAGGCATAGTTCACCCAAAAATCTAAATTGTTATTATTTACGTAACCTTTGTTGAAGTGTGTATGATTCTTTGTTAAAACTCTTTATCTTATCCCAGCATAATGTACACAACTGTTAGTAAGTCATTAGTACGATTTCCCAAAAAATTGTCAACACTGTCTCTGTCGCACTATCATTTCTGTTTATTTGAGCATCTCCACCAGGGTTGCCAGGTTTTCATAACAAAACCCACCCAATTGCTACTCAAAACTAGCTCAATCGCGCTTCGGGGGGTAAAATCCATTTTTTGGCGGGGTTCCCCTGTTAAAATTTGCATTCCAGGGGTAAAATATCATGTTATTTGGGGTCACTTCAACCCGCAGATATGAAAAACAACCCGCTGCAACAGTGTTAAAGTAACACAACTTGGCAACACTGATCTCAACCAACCTGAAGCAGCAGCATTGGCACAACCAATGATGTAACTTTGGGGCGGGACTATCTGTTTTCAAACAACAGCAGACGAAAGCATTTTTCCCAGCTTACAGGGAATATTCTCAGAACTTTGGCTAACGTTCTAGCAAGGTTCTTTTAAACTTCTGAATAAACGTTCTTCCAGTAATGTTAATAGAACGTGTTCAAAGTTATCTGGGCTGGATTTCCCGAAACCTTCTTAACTCTTCGTCGTTCTTAAATTATACCTTAAGCTGTACCTTAACGTTAATACGTGTTTCCCGAAACGTTCTTAGTTAAGTATACCTTCTGTAAGTCATACTTTCGTAAGGTTGGTCTGGAGCACTCTTATACCTTATCACTGTTGACAGTCAATACAAATATAATTCTGAAGCTGTAATACACCCAGTGTTCAATTAGGATTATGGCAAAGAATAAAATGCAAAGATTCACTGCTAAATTCAAATGTGCTTTAGCGCTGATCCAGAGACAGACGAGCTCCGTGCTTGTCATGTATCACAACTATCCGGTGTTTTTAACCTCATCAGGTTTATTGTAGGTTTCAGATATTTAAATACACATTTGAATTAAGTAGGCTACTGCATAAAAAAGACCTTTATTGTTTGTTAAAATCAAATTCCATACACTGATGTCTACAGAAGCTGCGACAATAACCCTTTCAATTATATAATTTGAGGAAAGGTTTTATTTATTTCAGATACACATTGTGTATGAAACAATAAAGTTTACTCTATTCTTCTTCCAGTTCACCGGCCACATATTTTTTTGTATTTCGGGGAAGATTTTGTAAATCCGACAGCTCTGAATTGCCGTGCAAACTCATCGCGCGACAAAACACATTCACTTCCACATATTTTACAATCGGAATATATCATAAAATTCATGATATAGTTAACAAGTTTGTGAATATTTTGAATAAAAAATGAAAAAACAATATAAACGCGATAGGCCTACCTACCTGTCTGATGCGTCTCCAAGGAATTAAAACTTTGTTCTAAAATAAAAGTCACCTTAAACTCACGCTGATGGGAGCTCCGCACCCCCAGAATATAGAATAATTACAATATAGATTTAGTTTGCAATTTGAATTACTTTTATAACATCCCATGAGTCCTGATAAATGCAATTTCTACTTCTGAAGTGCTTCTTTTTATAAAGAACACTTATTACTCACATAACGCAGTGAAGCTGCCCCTGTATAGAGTGAATTATCGATATCAACCAATTCAGCACCACCGCCATGGACAGCACCTGGTAACATCGCACTTAAGAAGATATACCTTAAGAAACCTCCTAAGGGATAGTTCGGGGAACATGCCTAGAAACAGTATATCTTTAGAGACTTCATAGCGTGCTAAGAGACAACGTTATCGGGAAATCCAGCCCTGATCTTTAATAATATTCTCAAAACGATAGCACAAAAGATTATTTATACATTCATCTAACGTTTTATTAAATGTTACAGAGAACATTCAAAAGTAACATTCCCATTGTTTTTAAAATGATAAAACGGAATGTTCCCCTAATGTTCCACATAATCAAAAATGTTGGACAATTTAAACATTCAGAGAACATAATGGGAATATTAGCAGAACGTTCTTAGAATATATTTATGTTGGCTGGGTTGAGAAACCTGTTTGAAAACAGTCATTTTTTTTGTAATTCCTTATTGTGGGGTAATGCTGCTGACATTGTATGATACACTTTAAGTTTATTTTTCTGTCTTTCAGGATAAGTGGGAAGTTTATGCTAATTCCGAAGAGTCATTTGAACTGTTTAAGCATGTAAGTCTCATGACCCTGGACAGCATCATGAAATGCGCATTCAGCTGCAACAGCAACTGTCAGACAGACAGGTCAGTTAATACTCTTATCTAGTCTGTTTGTACGTATTCATCTCCTTTTAGTAAAATCTCCCTGATCTCATTGCAGTGGAACCAACCCGTACATCCAGGCAGTGTATGACCTCTGCCACCTGGTGAACCTCAGGTTCAGAGTTTTTCCATACCACAGCAAGGCCATATTTCATCTTAGTCCACATGGATACAAATTCAGGAAGGCAACCAACATAGCACAAAGTCATACAGGTGTTGTTTCTTTGACAAGCCACAGTCATGCACCTCATGAGCAGGCCCACACTCACAGAATCCCACAGAAACACAGCGGATGTAATGTAACAATTAGATTAACTGTGATGATTTTGACCCTCTGAATTGCATGAGGCTCTCGAAATTTTGTAATATGGCTGTGTATAAGAGAAAAAAAAAAAACTATGCATTTGATTTGAGCAGCCTCACCAGTCCATCAGTTTGGCCGACCAATGAAAGACCGGGTAATGTTCAGGAAGCCTGTTTAAAACAATGATTGGTGATGCCAAAATTGACAAATCCATTTCTCAGAATTCTGCAGATTTTGTGAAAGATTATATCTGGGTCTGCTCATCAGGCTGTTATTTTATCCATAAGTGCTACTGTATACATCTTAGCTAACCTGAATATACACTACAGGCCCCGATATACTCAGGGCGAAGTTCGTTTTTGTTCTTCACTTTGAACATTAGAGACACGCCTACCTATTATATAACTGCCATGGACCAGTGATAGTTTAAACTTTTCCAGAAAGTTTGATTTGGCAAACTGTTTCGAACTCCCGAAATGAACTTCTTTTTGGCCTGATTTTGTCCGAAATGACTTCACACCTGTTTGACTTCAATTTCAATTAAAGTATATTGGGGCCTTACTGTTCAAACAAAAGGTTTTGTTTTGCTTTTGAAAGAAATTAATACTTTTATGCTGCAAGGATGCTTTCAGTTGATCAAAAGTGACAGTAAAGACATTTATAATGTTACAAAAGATTTCTATTTCAAATCCTGTTCTTTTGAACTTTCTGTTTGTCAAAGAATTCTGGGAAAAAAAAAGGTATCACAGTTTCCACTAAAATATGCTGCAGCAAAACTGCTTTCAACATTGATAACAATAAGAAATGAGCAGCAAATCATCATATTAGAATGATTGCTGAAGGATCATGTGACACTGAAGACTGGAGTAATGATGCTGAAAATTCTGCTTTGATCACAGGAATAAATTACATTTTAAAATATATTCAAATTAAAAACAGTTATTTTAAATTGTGAATCTATTTCACAACATTACTGTTTTTACTGTATTATTGATCAAATAAATGCAGCCATAAGAGATTTCTTTAAAAAATAAAAAAAAACTCACCAACCCCAAACTTTTGAACGGTAGTGAAAGACAAGCAAAGCTATCATGGCATATCAATTTCTTAATATTTTTCAGCGGAAGTTATCAGAAAGAGGAAGGAAGTCTTGAAGATCGAGAAGGAACAGGGCATTGTTAAAAACAAACGATATTTGGACTTTCTGGATATTCTTCTGTCTGCACGAGTATGATAAGCACTTACACATCCTTTATAGCTAACATTTTGTTACCTATTACATAGTGCCATTGTATTATTATTGATGTCACAGATTGTGGTTTTGTGTGTCGGTCTCAGGACGAGAATCAGCAAGGTTTGTCAGATGAGGATATCAGGGCTGAAGTGGACACATTCATGTTTGAAGGCCATGATACTACAGCCAGTGGAATATCTTGGATCTTCTACAATCTGGCATGTAACCCTGAGCACCAGGAGAAATGCAGGGAGGAGATCTTGCAAGTTTTGGATGGAAAAGACATGCTGGATTGGTACTGTCATTACTGTCATCACTCGACTCATGTGACGTTGTTTTGGACAGTTGAGAGTGTCAAGTGTAGGATCCTGGTTTGTTAATAGTGGTATGATGGGAAAGGTAGGTCTGTCACAGTAACATAGGGCTGCTCCAAAATAGCAAAAATCATATTCACAGTTATTTTGGTCAATATTGTTAATCACAATTATGTAACACGATTAAAGCCCAGTTCACACCGCCAGTGACACAAAGCGACATGATGCCTTTTATTTTAATGGAGAGCTGGCGTTTTCCAGCGACAGTAGCTGCGTCCAAACTCAGAGGCTGCATCCTTCAAAGGCCGCATTCGAAGGCCGATTGTGTAAACATATTTAGACAAGTTGTGAACCATGTTTTGTTTTCAGAAAGTTGAATATAACTTTAAAAAAAGCCCAGTACAAACGTTACTGCTGTTCGTCAATGACAGCTGTCATAGATAGTAGGCAACAAGAACAATCTTTCGTAGGCTAGACCGTCCCCAAGCGCGGATTAGGAGAGAAAGCAGATGTGAAGTGCCGACATTAGGCAGAATGCAAATAATGACATCATGAATATGCTAATTGACACATGACATCATCTAGTCATTTAGCAACATTTCAGGCAGGCTTTAGCTACTTTCTTTAGAAAATAGTTGGCAACACTGACCGTCCCATTTAACAATGACCTTCCGTGTCCTTTGAAGTCCGCGTCCTTCGAAGGATGCAGCCTCTTAATTGGGACGCAGCTAGTGACCATTGGCCACAGGATGCAGGCGTGTCCAGCGACGCAACAAAGTTGAGATATGCTTAACTTGATGCAAATGAAGTGTGAGTTTCGGGAGCGACAACCTATAGGAGTGAAGTCAGTGAAGTGCACGTAATCCGTCACTACATCTTGTACAGGACTGTTGGCGGCAAGATAGACGAGAAGATCATTTTAGCCATTAGCAACTTTGCTAAAATTGATGATGTCTCTCTGTGTACATACAATGGTACTCGCCATGCTCTGAACACAGATAGACCGGCGCATGCCCTTTTGTGAGCACTAGCTGTTTTTGTTCATCTTTGAAATTACGCATTATGCAATGCTGGGTTAAAAACAACCCAAGTTGGGTTGAAAATGGACAAACCCAGCGGTTGGGTTAAATGTTTGCCCAACATTCTGGCCAGTTTTATTTAACTCAACTATTGTTTAAAAATGACTATATGGCTGGCTTAAAATGAACCCAAAATATGTTGGAAATTAAAAATCAGACACATAATTACTAAAGGCAGCACTAATAATTATAAGGTGAACATTTATTAATAAGCAATTTAATGTTTATTGTTTAATTGTTATTTATAAAACTTATTAATAAATGTTCATTTCCAACATACTTTGGGTTCATTTTAAGCAAGCAATACAGTAATATTTAAACGGTAACACTTTACAATAAGGTTCATTAAACATTAGTTCATGTATTAACATGAGCTAACCATGAGCAATGCATTTGTTAATGTATTTACTATTCTTCGTTATCATTAGTTAATAAAAATACAGTTGTTCATTGTTTGTTCGTGTTAGTTCACAGTACATTAACTAATGTTAACAAGATTTTAATAATGTATTAGTAAATGTTGAAATTAACATTAACAAAGATTAATAAATGCTGTATAAGTGCAGTTCATTATTAGTTCATGTTAACTAATGTAGTTAACTAATGTGAACCTTATTGTAAAGTGTAACCATTTAAACAATAGTTGAGTTCAATAAAACTACCCAGCAGGTTGGGCAAACATTTAACCCATTCTCTGGGTTTGTCCCTTTTCAACCCAACTTGGGTTGTTTTTAACCCAGCAGTGTATGTGCTGATTTCAGTAAATAAGGTTGCTATAACAAAATTTTAGATACATTGGACATTTCTATACCACAGCAGATACAAATACTAGGTCAACTAATGCAAGAAAAAAAGTCCTCAAACAATTTTCAAAGAGTAAATAGTCACTCATACAATAAAAAACAAAGAAGAAAATTAAAAGCAATATGACAAATACAGTAGAAAAAAGATAAAAAATTAACAATGCTTTAAGTTCTTCATGTAAGTCTATCTAATGGTATAGTGTTCAGCTAGCCTGCAACAGAAATTAAATAAAGTAATCAAATGTAAAAAATAAAACACTACATAGTCTTCACTGAGTGTCCATTTTATCTCAATTATGTTTTCATAATCATTGGAAGCCAAAATCAAAACACAAATTCACTTAATTGCACAGTCCTAGTAACAAATAGATCAAGATATTTTGCTGGAAATCAATGAAAATAAATCTGCATGAATTAAAATACTTTACAATTGGCAGGTACTGTATCACATTTTATTTTAAGTATCAAAGCATTTTACAGCAACAATCACTGACACAATGTGTATTTTTGTCTTTTTTTAACTTAAAAATGTATAATACAAATACCATATTAGCCGTTTTGGCTCAGCTGTGCTATATTGATAGCAAACAACTCAAATCCCACTATGCATTTCCTCATTATGCCTTGCTGTCATTGGTAATGCCTTATTCACCGTCTGTTTCTCTGAGACTGTGTCTCTCCTTCTGTTTCAGGGAAGACCTTAATAAAATCCCTTATACCACAATGTGCATTAAAGAATCTCTGCGGCTTTGCCCTCCTGTGCCCGGAATATCACGAAAGTTGACTAAACCCTTGACTTTCTTTGATGGACGGACTGTACCTGAAGGTAATTCTTTGATCATCCAGTGACTGTCAAACTCCAAAACTGACAGTCTGAACAAGGCTTTTCTGGCAGTGTGCAAGTACTGTGATTTTGAATGAATAATGGCTGATATTTCAGTCTGTTCCTCACACAATTGCTATCAGAAGACTAAAGAAGACAAGTGCACAAGTCATATCCTACTTTTATAGTACTTTTATGGCACTTTATTTGTATAGTACTTTTTTGACCTTTTGACTCATGACAGTCACTTGGTCATCTTCTAGTTTCATTGCAAGAAGACATTTGGTTCGACTTTATAATAGGTGTCTTGAACTATTTGGGTCCAAAAAAAAAACTTTGGTACAATGTACTTCTTGTATTGCAAAATAATTTTGCTGCTATTGAGGTGGGATACGGTATAGGTGGTATCGGTAGGTTTAATGATGGGTTAAGGTGAAAGGGAGGGGTCAAATGTGTAATTATAGATGCAATTAAAGATGTTTTTTATAGATTATTACATGCAGGTATTTTTAAATGTATGTAAAAATATAATAAGTGCATTGCATCAAATGATTAATTTAAATCTTAGTATAAAGTAGTTAATAAGTACGGAAGAGGATTAGGGCCAAGCAATAATAAAAAAAATAAAACCATCTCGAGATTAAAGTTGTTAAATTTCGAGAAAAAACTCGTTAAATTTCGAGAAAAAAGTCGAGATAAAATGTTGAGAATAAAGTCATTAAATTACGAGAACAAACTCGTTAAATTACGAGAAAAAAGTCATTAAATTACGAGAATAAAGTCGGTAAATTACGAGAATAAAGTCATTAAATTACGAGAAAAAAGTCGTTAAATTACGAGAATAAATTCGTTAATTTAATGAGTTTATTCTCAACATTTTATCTCCACTTTTTCCTCGAAATTTAATGACTTTATTCTCGTAATTTAATGACTTTATTCTCAACATTTTGTCTCGACTTTTTTCTCGAAATTTAACGAGTTTGTTCTCGTAATTTAATGACTTTATTCTCGTAATTTAGTGGCTTTATTCTCGTAATTTAATGACTTTATTCTCAACATTTTATCTCGACTTTTTTCTCGAAATTTAACGAGTTTGTTCTCGTAATTTAACGACTTTTTTCTCGTAATTTAACGAGTTTATTCTCAACATTTTATCTCGACTTTTTTCTCGAAATTTTACGACTTTTTTCTCGTAATTTAACTAGCTTATTCTCAACATTTTATTTCGACTTTTTTCTCGAAATTTAACGACTTTTTTCTCGAAATTTAACAACTTTAATCTCGAGATGTTTTNATTCTCGTAATTTAATGACTTTATTCTCAACATTTTATCTCGACTTTTTTCTCAAAATTTAACGAGTTTGTTCTCGTAATTTAACGACTTTTTTCTCGTAATTTAACGAGTTTATTCTCAACATTTTATTTCGACTTTTTTCTCGTAATTTAACGAGTTTTTTTCTCGTAATTTAACTAGTTTATTCTCAACATTTTATTTCAACTTTTTTCTCGAAATTTAACAACTTTAATCTCGAGATGTTTTTTTTTTATTATTATTGCTTGGCCCTAATCCTCTTCCGTAAATAAGTAATTTGTAGTAGTAAATGGTGGTTAATAAGTAAAACGTATATATAGAGTAACACTTAATATATAGTGGGACCAGATAGTTTTTGAGCTACATAAAAATGAGTTGATGACAGAGTTTACATTTTTGCTTGATTGATTTCATTAATGGTCCAAAAAGTTACGCCAAATGCAACAGACACAAAACTGCAGCATTTTATGAGAAGAACGAACAGCATAAGACAACATGGACAAACTTGCAAAGGCAGTCCTTCATATAATATATTGCTTAATGTTTTCATTGTTTTGGCAACCAGTAAGTATGAAGTTTGAAATAATGCCTACTGCTTTAAACCCTGTTCAACCCTTATAAACAAACACAATGACCTCTAACTCAGAGAACATCTGTTCAAACATTAACCTAGCTGCTTGTTGTTCAGTTACTTGTCTTATCCAGGATGACACTGAACGAATACATAACTGCATGCCTTAAAACACTGTTTTCTCTTCCATAGGTTGTACCATTGGAGTTAGCATTTATGGGATCCACTTGAATGCCACAGTGTGGGAGAATCCATATGTATGAATGCTTTCTTTACATCTGAAATATGCAATGCATCGCTCACTATATAACATCACACAAATAAGTCACAACTCACAACAGAATCTTGAATGAAAAATTAAACAACAAAGAAATGTATACAATGGGGTCCAAATGCCGGAGGCAAATTGTGAAAGTGCTCTATTTGCATTTTTAATTTGAAATAGGCCTACATTATTTCAGCATAACAACCTGATTTGTTGGAAAATGTCTGTCTTTTGCTTTAATGAAAGCAGCACTGGATCTACCTGAACAAAACCTGATGATCATGTTCTCCAGCATGATTTGAGATGCATCTTGTGTGACCGTCTGTACAAAGAGTCACGGATTTAAATCACAGATTTCAGTTTCATACTATCGGACCCCACTATAATATAATCAAAACACCCACACTCAGAACAAAACCATTATCTTAATCTTAATAATTTTATGTTTGTAATATTTACTTCATCAGAAGAAAATATTATAAGAGAACAAAACAAGTAAAACAGAGATTCATTCGGTTCTAAAGTCTGTATATATAGTCAGTACGTGTATTTAAAATGTTATGTTGTCCACAGGTATTTGATCCATTGAGATTTCTGCCTGAGAACTCTGCTAAGAGGTCACCTCATGCTTTTGTGCCCTTCTCTGCTGGACCCAGGTTTGTAAGCCGGCGAGTGCTGAAGAGACATGAACGGTTTAGCAAGTGGGTCATTCACTCTCATTTCAGTCACACAGAATAGAGCTGTTCTTTGGCTTGGAGTTTAGAGTGTAGAATGTCTCTGACCTCAGTTCAACCCTCATGAGAGCAAATAGCAGTGAGGTGCTTAGTAATGCTGATTCTTCAAAAAAAAAATAGAGTAGTTTACTCAAAAAAGAAAATTTAAGTTCAAACCTGCATACAGATTTTCCTATTCAACAGAAAAGTCAAATTTCTTCAAGGAGCTCTTTTCTGTACAATGATAGTTCATAGTAACCAGGTTTCAAGCTTAAAAAAAGTCATTCACTAAAAATCTTCCCCTCTGCTGCAGCCTTTAAAAGTAATTCTCCATTCTGTATATTTAAACCAATTGCAAAGAGCAATACCGTTTTGCAGTCAGTGTTGTTCTATCCTGACAAAAATCCTTAGCACGCTGTTTTGGAATCTGAACGCAGATGCAAATGGAAGCAGTGAATAAAAAATGTCGCTATGTTCCCTACTGACAACTTATATTCCAAGAATTGGAATGTAGCGCACAGCTCATGTGGATAAATGCACTGCAAAAAATGCTGTTCTTACTTAGAGTTTTTGTCTTGTTTCTAGTCAAAATATCTTAAAGTTCTTAAATCAAGAAGCATTTTCTTGACAAGTAAAAATTATTTTCTTGTTTTTAGGAAAAATAAGTCAAAATTAAGTGAGTTTTTCCTTAAAACAAGCAAAATAATCTGCCAATGGGGTAAGCAAAATAATTTTATATCAAACCAAAAATAAGCTAAATAATCTTGTTTTCAGTTTGAAATAAGATTATTTTGCTTACCCCATTGGCAGATTATTTTGCTTGTTTTAAGGAAAAACTCACTTAATTTTGACTTATTTTTCCTAAAAACAAGAAAATAATTTTTACTTGTCAAGAAAATGCTTCTTGATTTAAGAACTTTAAGATATTTTGACTAGAAACAAGACAAAAACTCTAAGTAAGAACAGCATTTTTTGCAGTGGGTGTTTTTGTCCTTACACCTTGACACATATCGCTATGAACTGCTGTTGTTTGGCAAAGAATTGCATGAAGAACTGAACTTTTTTTTTTTCTTTTTGTGAACTTTTCCTTCAAATGACCTCAGTTCAACCCTGACAAGAGCAGAGAGCAAACAACAATAAAGCAACTGATAATGCAGGTCATTTTGACAGTGATTTTGTTTGAAAAGATTTACTAAGTTAGCTTAGCTACTTGGGAAAAACAGTTGTATTGAATTTGCATATTTAAAAAAACAACTTGCAGATATCTTAATATTAATGAAATAAAGGCCACAATAAAAGCTAAGTGGACTTAGAGAGAGTGCACTTTCATGACTTTTTCTTAACACACTTAAATGTACTTTAAAAGCACACGTTGTAAAAATATCAAATGTTTTTTTCTTTAAATTGCATTTTAAATTATGTTTTAATGGCATGCTTTAAAGAAGTATACTTATTTTGATGTGTTGAATAACATACTTATGCACATGAAATTCATACGCATCTATCTCTCTAGCTGACAAAAACAACTGTTATTTTAACCCTTCCAGTCAAATATTGCGCTACAAACACCAATAACAGCTTTAACTCGTCAGTGTTGGCAAATGACCATAAGCGGGATAAATGCATGACATACAAGTTTTAGAAATGATGAGGTATGTCATTAAGACAGTATATTTTCATTGCATGTTTTTCAATTTCAATTTTTTATTTTTTTTTTGAAAAATCAATGTTTTTAAATTGATTTTTCAAAAAAATATATTTTCAATTTTTAGTGAAATTATTTGGTAGTCAGAGGTTGGGGGGTGCCAGATTTTTTTACGTTTGAGAACCACTGGCATAAAGTATACAGTTGCAAGAAAAAGTATGTGAACCACTTGCAGAATCTGTGAAAATGTGAATAATTTTAATGAAATAAGAGAGATCATACAAAATGCATGTTATTTTTTGTTTAGTACTGTCCTGAGTAAGATATTTTACATAAAAGATGTTTACATTTAGTTCACAAAACAATTCAATAGCTGAATTTATTAAAATAACCCCATTCATAAGTATGTGAACCATTGATTCTCAATACTGTGTGTGGTTACCTGGATGATCTATGACTGTTTTTGTGTTTTGTGATGGTTGTTCATGAGTCCCTTGTTTGTTCTGAGCAGTTAAACTGAGCTCTGTTCTTCAGAAAAATCCTCCAGGTCCTGCAGATTCTTCAGTTTTCCAGGATTTTTTGCATATTTGAACCCTTTCCAGCAGTGACTGTGTGATTTTGAGATCTGTTTTTTCACACTGAGGACAATTGAGGGACTCAAACACAACTATTAAAAAAGGTTCAAACATTCACTGATGCTCCAGAAGGAAACACGATGCATTAAGAGTCGGGGGGTGAAAACTTTTGAACAGGATGAAGATGTCACAGTTTTTCATATTTTGTTTAAATATCATTGTTTTTCATTTAGTACTGCCCTTCGGAAGCAACAGAAGATACTTGCATGTTTCCCGGAAGACAAATTAAGTACAATTTACCTTGATCTTGGAATTCAAAAGTTTTCACCCCCCGACTCTTAATGCATCGTGTTTCCTTCTGGAGCATCAGTGAATGTTTGAACCTTTTTTAATAGTTGTGTTTGAGTCCCTCAATTGTCCTCAGTGTGAAAAGATGAATCTCAAAATCATACAGTCACTGCTGTAAAGGGTTCAAATATGCAAAAATGCTTGAAAACTGATGAATCTGCAGGAGCTGCAGGATTTTTCTGAAGAACAGAGTTCAGTTTAACTGCTCAGAACAAACAAGAGACTCATGAACAACCATCACAAAACACAAAAACAGTCGTGGATCATCAGGTAACCACACACTGTATTAAGAATCAATGGTTCACATACTTATGAATGGGGTTATTTTAATAAATTCATTTACATTTACATTTACATTTATGCATTTGGCAGACGCTTTTATCCAAAGCGACTTACATTGCATTATACTATACATTTGTATCTGAGTATGTGCAATCCCTGGGATCGAACCCATGACCTTGGCATTGCTAGTGCCATGCTCTAACCACTGAGCTACAGGAAAGCTATTAAAAATTATATAAAAATTCAGCTATTTTTTTGTCTTGTGAACTAAATGCAAACATCTTTTATGTAAAATATCTTACTCAGGACAGTACTAAACAAAAAATAACATATTATCCCTCTTATTTTATTAAAATAATTCTAATTTTCACAGATTCTGCAAGGGGTTCACATACTTTTTCTTGCCACTGTATTTGTATTATTTAACTTAATTATTGCAGGTTTGCGTAATATTCTGAGTTTTCATTCATATTGAGGAATACTGAATCTGTTTCTGTGCAAGTGAAATGAGTAAATGCCTGCTCACATTAATCTAGAGCTACAATAATCATCATGTTCATACTGCGCGCACAATGCCTCCGCACTTACGATTTCTCTCAACATGGAGACAGGAGAGCTGTGGGTCAATAAATGGGAAAACAAAGCAACTTGCGTTACTTGTTGAAAAAAGTAACTCGGATATATTGCTCTAAAAAACCTATTGCTTTAAAAAGTAATGAGTTACTTTAGTTACTTGAAAAAAGTAATCTGATTACATATCTCGCATCGCTTTTAATGCGTTACCCCCAACACTGTTAAGGTCAGCCACAAAAATAACTCTGTCCACGTCTTTTCGTTGCTAATTCTTCAGTTTGTCTTAGTTTTTAACACCAAAAGAGGGTTTGAGCTGGTGCAAGCTGGATGACTTTCCCTGCAGTTATATATTATGTGAATTAAAATGATTTCTGAACTCCTATGATTGTGATTGTATAAACTACGTTAAAACCGTCCAGGGCAGAGTTTCCCAAAAGCATCGTAAGCCTAAGTTGATCGTTGCTCCATTGGTGGCTTACGATGCTTTTGGGAAACTCTGCCCAGTATATTGTGCTACTATATCCAAAATGGTGTTGTCTGATTTGTAAACAAACTGTTCCGAATTTATACGTTTCGTACTAATGCAAACATATTTGCTTCAGATAGAAAAAAGATATGGTGTTTATTAAAAGTAAGAAATGGTACAGATAAACAGCTAATAAAGCTTCTGATGTATATCCGATTACAGAAACTGCATTGGACAGAACTTTGCCATGAATGAGATGAAAGTAGCGGTGGCGCTGACTCTGAGGAAATATCGCCTCATTAAAGACCCCAAACACACCCCGAAGATGATCCCTCAAGTAGTGCTCAGATCACTCAATGGAATTCACATCAAGATCAAATTAGTAGAAAATGATTCATGAAAAGATAGAGTACATTGAGCCTGTTTGACATGCTATAAGGCATGTTTGCTCTGAGTAGAATGACAATGACTTCATTTAAATAATTTACTGCACAGCATTATTCGCCTGGAAACTGGACGTTTAGTGAATAAGATGAATTTTGCAGTGAAATTCTACATTTCCAAGTGGTCCAACTTGCTTAGTGAATTCACTCCTTACGCCCCATTCACACTGTCAGCAGTTTTGTCTCTAAATGTGGTCAGTTGCTGTGTATCGGTTGGTCGCGGTCACTCACGTCACCAGCTCTCGTTGAATATTCACCGACAGTGTGCATGAGGCCTCCTGAGGTCTGTTATATTTGCAAGGCATTGAAAAAAATCCAAGGAAATATTTTCAAGTAATATGAATTAATGTGATACTGAATTAATATTTTGCCTGAGCTACATTACTACACTTATTCTGAAATTAGAGCTCTCTAATATGAATTAAATGGCCTGCAGATAAAATCTTGTGATTTGTAATTAGTGAAAAAGATGAAAATGTTTTAGCTTGTTTGAGGTGTTTTATGTTTTGTTTTGAAAAGTGTATTGCCTTTTTGATGTATGATGCATGAAAACTAGTTTAGTGGTTATTGTGAATAGTTTCCTCTCATCAGCATTACATGTTTTAAATAAAAATTCAGTTTGACATCATTTGAAATAAACAGTGTGGGGACTCTTAGAGGCCAATAGTTCACCCAAAAATAAAAATGATTTCATTTACTCACCCTTGTGTTGTTCCAAAGCTGTAAAGAAGTGTTTTGCAGTTGTAGGATACAGTCAATAAACACCCTCTGCTGGGCCTTTCAGGCATCAACAGCCTAAGGGTCCTTTAAAAGGATTGTTACTGAAGGATTACAAGCACTTATTGACCATGTATTTGTGAAATGAAAACTATGAAATATTAAGTGTGGCATAAGTGTATGACACAATAACATCCCTAGACAAATATGTAAAGTACAAGCAAACTTAATATATAGTATTTTAGCAAGTGAAAGGATGAAGTTAACAAATAAATGATATGGCCCTTTAAAGGATTAGTTCACTTTCAAATGAAAATTAGCCCAAGCTTTACTCACCCTCAAGCCATCCTAGGTGTATATGACTTTCTTCTTTTTGATGAAGACAATCTGAGAAATATTATTAAATATACTGATGCATCCAACAGTTCAGAAAGCTTACGCTACATCATGTACCTTCCCTGTTCAACTTACAGAAAAAGTGTAACTGACGTGACGCCGGTTTACACTTTCTTCGTAACTTGAATACGGAAGGCATTCTGGCGGAAGCTAGATATTTTACTTCATAACTTGTTAAATATGGATTTTTTTTTGTACACAAATGCATCGCTTCGGGTCCAAACACAAGTGACTGTGGAACACACAGCCAAGAGAATAACCCCAAAACCATGTGCTCTGCTCACTCAAACACATGGATACGCGGAGCTCCAAAGTCAAACGTAAATTCGTAAATAGGTTTTCATGTGCCAATGCGAATATATCTTGATTTGACGTTTTAATTTGATGTTTTATTCTTATCCAAAACTATGCTAAGTAAGTAAGTAAGTAAAGTTTATTTATAGAGCGCTTTTCACAGATACTGCAAGTAAGCAGTATGTGGATGTAATGTATGTTTCATTTACACTCGAAGCCAGAGGGCGCCCTCGCGCAGAAAGTACAAAACAGACTCATAGTAGTAATTACTTTTGACGTTCCAGAAAATCCCTTAAGTTCACCCACAAATGAAATTTCTGTCATTAATTACTCACCCTCATGTCGATCCAAATCCGTAAGACCTTCGTTCATCTTCGGAACACAAATGAAGATATTTTTGATGAAATGTTGTTATTTATGCCCCATAGAAAGCAACGTAATTGCCACATTCAAGGTCCAGAAAAGTAGTAAAGACATCATTAAAATAGTCAACGTGACTACAGTGGTGTAGTGCTACCTTAATGTTATGAAGTGATGAGAATACTTTTTGTGCACAAAACAAAACAAAACAAAAATAACGACTTTATTTAAAGGTGCCCTAGAACACTTTTTCACAAGATGTAATATAAGTCTAAGGTGTCCCCTGAATGTGTCTGTGAAGTTTCAGCTCAAAATACCCCATAGATTTTTTTTTTTTTTTTCAGTTTTTTAACTTTCTATTTTGGGGCATCATTATAAATGCGCCGATCCAGCGTGTGTCGCGCTCCCCGCGAGCATTAAGAATAAGAATAATTAGGACTAGAAGTGAGGAGATGGGGTGGTGGAGGGATGCTGATAAACTGTCAACAAACGGAGGTAAGTCTGCTGTATACAGTATATACTGTACCTCTTATCGTTAATTGATTTGATTAAGTGAATGTGCTCCTCTTGTGTTAATTAGGTTAATTATCTGAACGTGCTCCTCCCGAACTTTGTTAAAAAAAAATCTTTTCAAGTATGCTTTGGCATTTACTGATGAGTGTTTGTGTGTTTTCTAAAAGCTGAGTGACACTGTGAAAACTACTGAACAGTAATTGCTGACACTATAAAGTGTTAGATCAGAGAACAGCACAGCTGTTTATTAATGGTGAAAGAGTTTCAGTGGCTGCTAAGCAAGAATTGTATTCGACATGAGACCTCAGCACCATATTCACCCCATCAAAATGGGACTGCTGAGAGAAATTGGAGAACCCTGTTTGAGATGGCAAGATGTATGCTCCTAGAGAGCAATCTACCCAAGATGTTGTGGACATATGCTGTAACGACTGCAGCAGTAATTCACAAGGGAGAAAACCTGATCTTTGTAAAATGAGAGTTTTTGGTGCAGTATGTAATGTATACAAACATTTATAACATTGTTATAAATGTTTAAAACATCTAAAATCCTTTTGGAAAAGTTTTTAATCAAATATTTGATTCTTACCATAATTTTTTTTACTTTTGCTTGTTTTCCATTTTGACTGTTATTATTTTTAACATATTTTTATCATGGAACATTGCCGACTGGATCAGCCAGTTCATGACCGACAAACAATTAAAAAAAAAAAGTTACACTATTTTTTAATCAAACTGTCAAGAAAAGCCGTTTGCTTGTTGCGAGACCAAGGTAAGACCAATTCCACTGAACAGTTTAAAATAATATTTTCATACATTATTGTACGATTTTAAATGACATTTTCTGTATGAATAAACCCCATTTGTTTTATAATTACTGCAACTCTATAAAATTAAGTCCCTGACGTTCATACATAAATATAATAATATATATACACACATATATAATGTAAACACAAACTTTTATGCTAGATGTGATTAATCGATTTGCCAGCACCAATATATATACACACACTGTATATAAATTATACATAGTATATACATATATGCAACAGTAATTGGCCGAGATACAACTATTTGAAAATCTGGAATTTGAGGGTGCAAAAAAAAAAAAAAAAATCACCTTTAATGTTGTCCAAATAAAGTCCTTAGCAATGCATATTCACTCACAAAAAAAAAACAAAAAACATTTTTGACATATTTATGGTAGGAAATTTACAAAACATCTTCATGGAACATGATCTTTACTTAATGATTTTTGGCATAAAAAAAAAAAAGGATAATTTTGACCCATACAATGTATTGTTGGCTATTGCTACAAATATACCAGTGCGACTTATGACTGGTTTTGTGGTCCAGGGTCACATATATATGTATATGAAGAATTAGGATGCAAAAGCCTCTAAGTCTGTCTGATGTTTTTCTTTAAAATTAACATTTTTGTCATGCTCCATACCGGTACTTCTGATTAGGCTGAGGCTTGGATTTTAGAGAGTTTGAAGTGAAAGTATTTGATGAATGTATACTATTTGGGGAGAGGATTTGACCAAGGTGGCTTTTGCATTGGAACTCTTCATATATACATTGTAAATATATACAGTATCTCACAGAAGTGAGTACAGCCCTCACATTTTTGTAAAGATTTTATTATATCTTTTCATGTGACAACACTGAAGAAATGACACTTTGCTACAATGTAAAGTAGTGAGTGTACAGCTTGTATAACAGTGTAAATTTGCTGTCCCCTTAAAATAACTCAACACACAGCCATTAACGTCTAAACCGCTGGCCACAAAAGTGAGTGGGCCCAATTTGGACATTTTCACTTAGGGCTGTAAAGGGTCAATATTTTGTGTAGCCACCATTATTTTCCAGCACTGCCTTAACCCTCTTGGGCATCATGGAGTTCACCAGAGCTTCACAGGTTGCCACTGGAGTCCTCTTCCACTCCTCCATGAGGACATCACAGAGCTGGTGGATGTTAGAGACCTTGCGCTCCTCCACCTTCTGTTTGAGAATGCCCCACAGATGCTCAATAGGGTTTAGGTCTGGAGACATGCTTGGCCAGTCCATCACCTTTACCCTCAGCTTCTTTAGCAAGGCAGTGGTCATCTTGGAGGTGTGTTTGGGGTCGTTATCATGTTGGAATACTGCCCTGCGGCCCAGTCTCCGAAGGGAGGTCTTTTGCTCTGTTTCAGTATGTCACAGTACATGTTGGTATTCATGGTTCCCTCAATGAACTGTAGCTCCCCAGTGCCGGCAGCACTCATGCAGCCCCAGACCGTGTCACTCCCACCACCATGCTTGACTGTAGGCAAGACACACTTTGTACTTTGTACTCCTCACCTGGTCGCCGCCACACACGCTTGACATCATCTGAACCAAATAAGTTTATCTTGGTCTCATCAGACCACAGGACATGGCTCCAGTAATGTTCTTAGTCTGCTTGTCTTCAGCAAACTGTTTGCGGGCTTTCTTGTGCATCATCTTTAGAAGAGGCTTCCTTCTGGGACGACAGCCATGCAGACCAATTTGATGCAGTGTGCGGCGCATGGTCTGAGCACTGACAGGCTGAGCCCCCACCCCTCCAACGTCTATTTCCCAAACACAACCTCTGGATATGACACTGAGCACTTCAACTCAACTTCTTTGGTCGACCATGGCGAGGCTTGTTCTGAGTGGAACCTGTCCTGTTAAACCGCTGTATGGTCTTGTCCACCGTGTTACAGCTCAGTTTCAGGGTTTTGGCAATCTTCTTATAGCCTACGCCATCTTTACGTAGAGCAACAATTCTTTTTTTCAGATCCTCAGAGAGTTCTTTGCCATGAGGTGCCATGTTGAACTTCCAGTGACCAGTATGAGAGAGTGAGAGCGAAACACCAAATTTAACACACCTGCTTCCCATTCACACCTGAGACCTCGTAACACTAACGAGTCACATGACACCGGGGAGAGAAAATGGCTAATTGGGCCCAATTTGGACATTTTCACTTAGGGGTGTACTCAGTTTTGTGGCCAGCGGTTTAGACGTTAATGGCTGTGTGTTGAATTATTTTGAGGGGACAGCAAATTTACACTGTTATACAAGCTGTACACTCACTACTTCACATTGTAGCAAAGTGTCATTTCTTCAGTGTTGTCACATGAAAAGATATATTTACAAAAATGTGAGGGGTGTACTCACTTCTGTGAGATACTGTATATATATGTACCTGGTCTGTTTTCTGCATTGTGTTATGAAGAACTGGACAGCAAGTGGCAGTTTTGCTGATCTTTTACTCTTGTTATATAAAAACAAACCAAAAATTATTCAGATTTATTTTGACTAGTGGGTGCAGGACACTATAGTTCATTTATCTAGGTGAGGATAGCAAAATAAAGTAAACTGTCATATTATACCCAAAAATTCTTCATACAGTGGACTACCAGTAAAACTGATACAAATTTAGAACCAAAAATTATTCACTTTGACCTGACCATGTTTTGCTTAAGTGTTATCTGACATTTTTTTCTGACACAGTTTAACTCAGATCTTCTATTTTATTACCATTTTTTTAAACTATAGTGAATAAACTATATTAATGAATGAAATGTTCAAAGTGTCTGAATAAATTCTGGTTTGACTATGTAAATATATATATATAGATATATGGCTTTTTTTTCTTCCCACGGAATGTCTGGTGTGCTGAAACTTGGCTTTCTAATAATCATATATGTTTCATAAGAGCAGAACAGAAGTAAGAAGCAGAAGCGAGCAGCGTGGAATGATCACTGAAGCATCACAAATACAAATCATATCCTGTCAGTAGTGCAACAGAAGACATCTGGAGGTCAAAATCTCATTCATTCTGTTCACTGAGAAATAGCTCTCAGATCTGAGATACATAATGCTGAAGACAAGTCAGTATAAACTTCTTATATCTTTAATCTTTTAATTCCTGGTGAAAAACTATACATTACCCTCAATCCTGAAGAGAGGAGGAGAAAATGAATGAGAAAAATTGTTTCACTCGATTTTACAATTATAGGTATGCTTTAAATGCAGTGTTTGATTGTTTTTCAGCACCTCTACCTGATAAATGGATTGCTAGGATTCTTACAGCATGCATCTCTATTAGCAAAAATACAACAGCCACCACAACAACAACAACAACAGTGTTTAAAGTTGGTAATTAAAAAGTTTGAATATATAAAAATACACTGGGTTTTATTGTGAGTGATATGTACAAACAAATGTACCAAACAGAACATAAGAGTATAAAACATCATATTTTTTCTTTCTTCAACAGTGAAGAAGACAGTCTGCAGGGAAACACCTGATGAACCACATGCCCATCAGTTCATTTGAAACACTTCACTCTGTTTGTATATTAAGGGAATAAGACAGCGTGGAACAGCTGAGGAAGGTCAAAAAAATCTTCACAACGGTAAAGTGTTACAGTAATGCAGATTTTCACCAGTTATGAAGCCTAGTACAGGTTTGTGGAAGATCTACCACATCCATCTCATCTGCATCAATGACGCTAATGGAAGCGTATCGGCCAAACATTTAATCGTTTAAAATGTGTACATAAAAAGCCTGTCCTTGTAAACATTTTACATAAATAGTAATATAAAAAGGGAGAGTACACTATAAAAGATAAACCCTCATAAATCTCAGGCCAAACATGACACATTTTGCTATTTGGGTCAAATAATGTACTTTTGTTTCCTTTTCATTATGCTGTTTTTTTTAAAGGAACAGTTCAACCAAAAATGAAAACTGTCATCTACTCACCCTCATGTCACTGCAAACCCTGTTTGTTTGTTTTTTTCTGTGAAACACAAAGATCTAAAGCACAATATCCAAGCAGCTATTTTACACAAGACAAAAACTGATGATTTATAAGGCCAAGATCCGATTATCTATCATGAGGAACCGAGCGAAAAGCACTAATTTTTAAATCAAAAAGGCAGAATGTCCTCCTTTGCACAATTCAGTTTGTCATCAAATTCAGAAAATAATACCTGTCTGGAATGAAATGAGTTTAACTCGATGTTCATTTTTGGAAGAATCGTTCCTTTAAAACGTACACGTGAATTTCTTGCATTAAATCAGATTTGTGTAGTCCATTAGAAGTCAAAGACTTCTTCAAGATAAAGTTCATGAGGACAGGAGAGTCAGCCACATCCTTTATTATGAATACGCAGCTAAATGAGCAGAGACGGAGCGGGCTTCTTGCCAGGCCACGCCTCTTTGGCATACTTCTTCTTGCGGGGTTCATTGAGGGGATCGGAGACGTACGGGCCGGTTACAGGTGTGGGATTGAGCTTGAGCGGGGGTGGCGGGGCCTCTTGGGCCAGGTCTACATCCGGGGCAGGGTTGGGCAGGGGTAACGGCAGTCCTCCCAGGATTGTGGCTCCGCTGGGAGCGCCTGTCGATTGAGCTTCATGACTGGCAGGCGGAAGGTCTCTGTAGAGTCCACTTTGCAAGGGGAACGCGTGCATGTGCCGTGTTATGGTTTCCTCGATTCCGAGTGAATTCCCACCGCCCATTTTCTTCCTCTGTTGACGAAACAAACACAGACATGTAATCATGCTTTCTTTTAGCATATGGCTGAACGACTCGAGATATGAAGACTTTACCTTAATAGGAACGACAGCTGTTGAGACCATGTTTCTGAAACGCCCAACAGAGGGGTCGATGTCCTCTAAAAAGAGTTAACAACACACACAATGTTAAAAAAGGTAGTCTCAAAGCTTCACAAAAGTAGAGAGGGACGCTATATCCCAAGTCTTTTGAAGTCAAACAACAGCTTTGTATGACGAATAAACCAATATTTAAGTCATTTTTGTGATAGTCTTCCTTCGGACACCGTTGGTTCTCTCCATGGCAGTGTTCCCGCAGGTCTTGAATTCAGTTTTATCAAATTTAAGGTCAATAAATGTCTATCATTTTTGGGTGAACTAACCCTTTAAGATGTTCATTTCAAAACACTGCTTCATGAAGCTTTACAAATCATTTGTTTCGAATCAGTTGTTCAGAGCACCAAAACCCCATGATTTCAGTAAGCGAGGCTTCTTTACGTCATAAGTGTTTTGAAACTTCAATAGTTCACCCGACTCTGGCAGTTTGATACACGCTGATTCGAAACTAAAAGATTCGTAAAGCTTCGAAGCTTCATGAAGCAGTGTTTTGAAATCGCCCATCACTAGATATTGTTGAATAAAGTCGTTATTTTGTTATTTATATATGCACACAAAAATCATTCTCGTCGCTTTATAATATCAAGGAACTGTTTTAAATATGTTTTCAGTAGCGTTCTGGGCATTGAAAAAGGGAGTGTCATTGCTGGCGATGCATGCCTCACTGAGCCATCGGATTTTATCAAAAATATCTTAATTTGTGTTCCGAAGATGAACGAAGCTCTTATGGGTGTGGAACGATATGAGGGTGAGTAATTAACAAAATTCATTTTTGGGTGAACTAACCCTTTAAAAAGGTACAAGTCTTAGGCCTTGTCCACACGAATATGTTTTCGTTTGAGAAAACATCTTTTTCTCTCCGTTTTGACCTTCTGTCCACACTGAGAAGGCGTTTTTATTAACAAAAACAAAGCTTTTTGACAATGCTCTCCATGCGCAGGAAGGTGAATTTAGCATTTTCTGATGTTTCAGTATGTACAAGAAACTTCTGGAAAATGCTTAAATGCTAGTGTGGACAGAGAGTGTTTTGAAACAAAAACTACGGTGGCCCAGTAGTGCACAACACAACGAAATTAAAAAAGCAAACATAAGTTCACAACACAACGGAATAAAGCCACAACACAACGAAATCAAGCCACAACACAACGGAAATGCTCCCGACCACTAGGGGGCTCTCAGAGCTCGGTAAAGTTAGTTTTCCTTGCCAATGTTCTATAGAGTCGGCAGTGATATCAATACCACGATTAGTTAACAGTTTGTAACCACCGTATATCTACATGAAATATTAATTCAAAATCACCTAAAATAGCTTCATATTTATACCTGTGAATGATTTGACGCGCTACCACAGCGCATGATGAAGGGAACGTCTGCCAATTCCACCAAGTGGTTAAAACGTATAATTTGTATTCATTAAAATTACTTTTAACATTTAAAAACAGACATATTCAAATTCCAAAGCTTGTCAGTCTTACCAACAGGAACTAACAAGCTTTGGAATTTGAACATGTCTGTTTTTAAATGTTAAACAAAGTCATTGTAATGAATACAAATTATAAGTTTTAACCACTTGGTGAAATTGGCAGACGTTCCCTTCATCATGCGCCGTGGTATCGCATCAAATCATTCACAAGTATAAATATGAAGCTATTGTGCACGTAGTTGATTCTTGATTAGTTTTAAGTATGTAAATTGTATATCATGAAATATTAATCATGGTATTGATATCTTTGTAAGACTGTTGACTTTATAGAACAGTGGCAAGGAATATTACCGAGCTCTGAGAGCCCCCAAGTGCTGCATTTCCATTGTGTTGTGGCTTTATTTCGTTGTGTTGTGGCTTTTTTCTGTTGTGTTGTGGCTTGTTTCCGTTGTGTTGTGGCTTTATTTCGTTGTTGTGGCTTTATTTCGTTGTGTTGTGGCTTTTTTCTGTTGTGTTGCGGCTTTATTTCGTTGTGTTGCGGCTTGTTTCCGTTGTGTTGCGGCTTGTTTCCGTTGTGTTGTGGCTTGTTTCCGTTGTGTTGTGGCTTTATTTCGTTGTGTTGTGGCTTTATTTCGTTGTGTTGTGGCTTTAATTCGTTGTGTTGTGGCTTGTGTCCGTTGTGTTGTGGCTTGTTTCCGTTGTGTTGTGACCTTATGTTTGCTTTTTTAATTTTGTTGTGTTGTGCACTACTGGGCCACTGTAAAAAACACTGTTTTCAAATGTATCCAGATAAATGTAGACATAGCCTTAATTTTCATATTAAGAAGTCTTCTTGTTGTTGTTGATGAATTGTGACAAATAAGCAGCTGGAAGTAGTAAAGCAAAGGCATTTCTATATAAGAGTCCCAGTGTACTGCACCATATATAAGTGGCTCATGTGCTCCTTGGGTGGAGCACAAACCCTGGCTAAGTGGTTGATTGAGGTTCAGGTTCTCTTTATGGCTGCTCACTCTACCTGGGTTAATAACCTCATCCTCTTCATTGAAGGTCACTCTGGAGTTCTTCCTCTTTCTCTTGGGCCTCTGAATATCCAGGTTGCCCTCTTCTATGGTGAGGGTGGAGATGCGCTTGTTGTGAGCGGTGTTGAACTCAGTCAGGTTCTGCCAAAAGAGCCAAACAGAAAATATTTTTTCAGTTCATTCACTGCAACATCCATTCATCGCAAAATACGCAAGTTTAATCAAAAGCAAAATAATTGCGAAATTTCACTAGTATATAAAATCTTAATATAGCAACCTTATTTCTATTAAATAATCTATACTTGATTATATAAATTGCTATTGTGAAAAATTACTCATATCATGATATAGGATTTTATTCATATCACCCATGCCTAAAGGTGTTATCTAACCGTGATTACAATACAGACCAAAATAATCGTGATTATGATTATTTGCCACAATCAAGTAGCCCTAACTGACATAGTGATAACTATAACAAAGAACAAAAAAATAAATAAATAAAAAGATAAGGATAAAATAGATACTGTTTTGGAGTCTAAATGCAAAACTAATAGACATGTCAACTTTTCATACTTTTCATTTACCATTTTAAAGCAGTATTTACATAATTCAAAATTATTTGAAGGCTACGTGCCGTTTTCTTTTCGACACAGTTGTTTTGGATTGTTTTACAGTGTGTAGAGCGCTTGGCATGTAGTCTTTGCATGTTCCTCTTGTAAACAATGGGGCGGTTCTTGCCACCTACATTAAAGGTGGACTCAGTATTATTTCAAATACACTGTTTGGAAGTTAGTCGGGCCGCGCTTTAGGACCCACGTTTGATGACCCAATGATTGTTTCACTAGAGAACACCCTTATTCATCGGCTGGGGTCGTGTGGAATAAGAGTGTAAAATAAAAATCTTGGAATATTTTCTTTCAAAACCTTTATTTAAAAAAAAAAAAGGTCATAGTAAAT